>PDGT01000042.1:2160822-2203694 GCA_003671415.1 Megathymus violae
AAATTTTCTCACCTCCTACGCAACTTCCTTCTACAATATCACCTATCCGCCGGAGTCTACTGTAACCGAAGGACATTTGTAAACAACTTCAAGGAAAATTAGAGGCCTATTGGAAATCTTACATACTTGTGCCTTTTTTGAGGACCGTAACCGCAGGTACACCGTAGAAGATGCTACGATCCATAAAACGTTAAAAGTTACATAGAAGTTTGAATGGTATATTTTATGTTCTTAAATAATTACATTTGCGAGAAATATTCATCAAAAAAAATTTATTATATATTTTCACTACATAAAAGCTGCTGCACGACTGATCAATTTTTAATTTGTAACTGTAAAGCAAAGTGATATTTTAAAATCAAATTAGGTTTTCAGATTGAAAGAGCATTAAGTTGGGAAAATTCAATTATTGTCTTTTCTTTAATGTAAGATACGCATTTGATTCTGTCTTCATTAACATCAGACAAGAAAATGACTTTCGATGAGGTCGGTTATGACCAGTACATATAATACATTTTACGACCCCGTAGCCCAGTCGGTAGTGAGCCTGCCTGCCGAGCGTGGGGTCCCGGGTTAGATTCCCGGCCGGGGCAGATATTTATGTAACAGACAAATGCCACCTGCAACACAGGGAATCCTAGTGCGGGGGTGTGTGTGTAAACGTTTTAAAAAAATTAACTATGTAAATAGTTACATATAAACTACATGTCTTGCCTTTGTTATAATGTAAATTAAAAAAAATCAATTATCAAAGTTCTAAAAAAATTAACAAAAATTTCCATACCAAATCTTCTTAGTCTGGTAGAAGTAGAACACTGCAAAATTTACTCTCACTTTGACTTTTATCTGACAAATTGCTTGTGTGTCAACGACGGCATATTCTTATTTGAATCGACCAGCCTCCCTATCGACGAATAAACTAGACATTTTACGTTTCATAACCAGTATACGATTATTGATGCACGCATTAAAATTGTATGATCCAAAAGTTTATAAATATAGGTTTATTGACATTGCAAATGAAACCGCAGTGCAATGAAACAGTGCTCGCTATTCACAATAATAATTCAAAATAAACCTATACTTAATTGTGATGGACTAAGTAGAGTAAGTAGTACCTTAATTAATCATAAAAGGACCCGTTTTTGATTATGTTTAAACATGCATAAGTTTCGTGTTTAATTTCTTTTGTTTAACAGTCGATTGCCTGAATTCAATATTGCCATAAAAACATGATAACAAATGTTAATAATAATTTAAAATTATAACAATTATATTACACTTCGAGAGTCTGTATGCTCTATTAGATATATCATCACCTTTTGCTATAATAACAGACGTAATCAATACATAGTCACGCGATTTAAGCCGCTGTAACTGCTCGCTCCTCGTCGGAGATAAGACGATTCCCAAATATGTTTTTCCCGTGTCATTTCTTCGCCGCTAAAATAGCTCTTTGAATAATGAATGTTGTGCCTCATGAAAAGAAATCGTGCCATTTTGTTTCGGCATATCTGCAAACATGGAGCTTGACATGTTAAAATTTATCTTGATAAAATCACGCTCGCATGCAAATCAGTGCGACAATTTTTCAAACGACAATTAGTGAATATGTCGCTTTTTGTTATTCTAATGTTTTGTTTATGCGCTCTTTGAAAGTAAGAGTGTTTAGTGTAGATTTACAATTGAAATTATTGATGTAATTGTACTCTTGTAACCTTTAATCGTCCTGTAAGTACAACGGCTGTGCTGGAAATAGTTTCGTATCTATGATAAGGCCTACAATGTTACGTGCTGTCGCTTTGGTGTAAACACCTGCAAGAATCATTGGCTGATTGTACCAAGTTCTCAAGTCGTCACATGATTGCACGATAAAGAGAATTCATCATTCACCCATCATCGTATTATACGTATTGTGCTGGCCCGACGCGACAAACTAGAAATGTCCTATCAAAAAGAAAGCCTTCGTTCATTCGAAGCGAAAACAATTACAAACGTCCGTGTGACATTCTCAATTAGTACAAAGTTATTAGTATATTGATATGTGCGTATTACTGATCGTCTAGCACAAAATAATAGAAGTAGGTACTAAATAGGAAAAACATAGACATTTTAAATAATTACTTTCAATAAAACTTGACAGACATCATTTGTGGGTACACGGATCACAGAGGGTACTTCGAAAAGAAACGGTTACGGAACAAAGGGCCCTCGAAATAAAACGCCTTAACAGTATCACTGTGGGCGGTGCGAGTTTGTCGTATGGTGATACGACGTCGATACACGACACATTGACCGATAAAGGACCGATGGAGTGTCGATAAAAAAGTTTTTCATTTTCCTCATTTGTATACATCTTCGCCGCGCCCCCGGCTGTTGACTCGACTTATTGACATTGATGGATTGGCGGCCCACTGTACTGAACGGAGTTTTCCTCGTAAGCGAAGAGGCTTCCTTCGCTTTGCACTAGTGTGAACTTGTATTTCTATTTTTTGGCCACTATCTAACGCGGAGGCCAAAGGCCTCTACAAAACTTGACTTTAACGCAAAGCAAGGACGCGTTCATGAAATTTTTGACCATTAGCGATCACCCTGCAATGCTGAACTCCGTCGATCGCTTACGAAACACACATGCAGTCCGAACACCTATGAGATAAGAAGACAAATATGACATCACAAAGTACCAAGGCCCGAAAAGAAATAATAATAAGAATAATTTAGCGTCCAGCACTCGACCACGAGACCTCTCGGCACGTAGATATCACTACCGGGCTAAATACTCGTCATAAATAAAACAATTAACATTTGTTAGCTGCGATTTTGTAAATGGCGGCCTACGCGACCGCCGTCAGTAAAAGGGTCCCCACCAATATTTACACTGCAGTGTGTATCTGACACAGAAATCGTAACATGCGTCGACGACCGATAAAGAGCCGATAATGTACCGATAAAACAACGATAACGCTGACACGAGCCCCGTTTCTTGCGAAATAGGTTTATGAGTATATGACACGTTAGTTTTGTTATATTAGAAGTGTTTATTCAATATCATACACGTTATACCTAGTCAGTTGACAGTAGTATCTATACTAATATTATAAAGTAAGAGTGTGGATTTCGTGAGTTTGTGTGTGTGCACGGGGAAGATATTATACGGAGCCACGGCTCCTATTGGAAAAAAACCTTTACCATTTAAAAGGTACATTATTTCAGATGAACATAGGCTATATGTATGTGCTCGTTTGTATATAAATTACCTAGAGTCACGACAATATTCACTTTATTGTACACAATTAAGTGACTAGTAAAGATAATTAATTGTTCGACCAGCACGAAGTCGAGGCGGGCCCCTAGTATTTAAATAAAGTTAAAAAACCTTCACATTTTTGACAACCCTACGGCATAGTTCGTGACGCCGTCAGTGTAAATGTGTTCATCCTCATTCTTGAACATTTTCGTAGGGTTGTCACTTAGTAAGGTGAAAGAAAACATTATGAAGAAATCTGCGTGCCTCATAGTTCTTTTAAACCCTTACAGTAGTTTCTGTGTATCCTCTGCCTCTACCTCCTGCATTCGGAAGATAAACACCGGCAGTAGAACGACTGTCTGTAGTAATAAAGCCGCAATATTCTCACTTTCATATATTATTCAGATACTGCGTCATACACGTCAAGTTATGTCACACACAACACGATGATCATTCAAATTCGGCGGCAATAACGTCAAGGCTATCGGTACGTGAGAATATTGACAATATCTCACCACGCGCGTTGGTTAGCAAGCCCTCGTAGTGTTGGGGCTTTACCACTATAGGGATTGATTTCAAAGGATTTTTTAAATTCGATAAGTACAGAAAACAATTGGTGACGTATTAAATATCACGAACCACATGACACATGTTTATTAAGCCTTTGTGATATTGGAGAATATAGAATAGAATAGAATATATACTCTTAGAATATAAATACTCTTTATTGTACACGATAACAATGACAAGAAATAAATAAAAAAGTCAGCTCATAATAAAATACATGTACCTCCAAAGGGATATTTAATTGTCTTTAGATTGTCCCTAAGTTGCAAAGTTATATTATAAAAAAATTTGCTTGTAATTTTATAGATTATAAAATATATAATGTGTTTTCTAATAATGTAGTTCGATAGATTATAAAATGTTTAATATATTTTCCCGATTTTCTGCGCGTTACACTTGTATAATTTTAAATACCATAAAAAATTAAAATAAAAAATAAATATAAATAAAAATTATATACTTCTATACTAATACTATGTATTATAAGGAAGAACGCTTTGTATTTTTGTATGTTTGTAACGAATAAACTCAAAAACAACTGAAACGATTTTAAAAATTCTTTCACCATCAGAATACTACATTATCCCTGAGTAACATAGGCCATATTTATTACTAGAAGAAATAAGGGATCCTTGCTAAAACTTCAGTAACGTGAACCAAGGTGTAAAAATGTAAATAGAGGAATGCAAAAATAAGTTCAAGTAAAAAAATAAACCCATTACAAATAAATAACTTGAGTACATAAAAGTAAAAAAAACAACTTTAATAAAAATTTATATGTTATAAAAAAAAGAATAAAAATAGGATGGCAAGCAACAAATTTAAAATTTAAAGAAAAAAAATACATACCTATGTCCTTTATAAAGATAAAATTATAAATATATCTCAAAATGTTTCAAAATAAAAGTACACCCGTACGAAGCCGGAGCGGGCCGCCAGTAATAAAATAAAAAAACCTAATTTTCACTATAAATAAATATGTACTTAAGACGCTTAGGTTAATATTTGGCTTAATAGTATAGAAACTAAAACATTTGACGACCCCGTAGCCCAGTTGGTAGTAACCCTGCCTGCCGAGCGTGGGGTCCCGGGTTTGATTCCCGGCCGGGGCAGATATTTATGTGACAGATAAATGTTTGTTCTCGGGTCATGGGTGTTTGTGATGTCATAATTGTGTATGTCCATGCCACCCGCAACACAGGGAATCCTAGTGCGGGGGTGTGAGTGTGTGAACGTTTATTAGTTTATTAGTTTATCATTTCTTTGGAAATAGGGAACAAAGTTGAGCAAGTTGATATTGAAATTCTGTTAGTGTTAACTTAGTGGTAAAATAAATAAGTAGCTTCAGGTATTCGTAATTTATTCACCTGCAAACATAATAAAAGCACAAAATGGTGTAATTTTCTTCTACTGCTACAAACATTCTGTCCGTCTCCCTCTATTCAAAACAACTAAGGAAATTCCGCGCACGGCATATGAACCGTTGTTACAACTAGCAGAAAATAAATTTATTTCGCATAAATGTAACTTTATCAACTCCGACATGTGTTCTTTGATGTTCCGTACGACACGGAACAATGTAATCTATCCGCCCATAAACTGAAGAACGCAATAACTGAAAGTAAAAACTCGCGGAAAACATATCCCGCGTTCCAAGAGCGATATTTTTTGCGAACAAATCGTAACTTTCAATAAAAACACGCCGGAGGAAATTTGTATTCAAGTCAGTGAAGTAGTTATTGAAGAACAACTTACACTCGCGGCACTGTCCGACTTGCTTCACAGCTGGCGAGTGCGCGAGAAGCGAGCGGCGGCTAAAAATCAGCCACAGTATTAAAAATATTAATACAAACACTACATATAACGCTGTAACCACTACAGAACTTAAAGAGAAGAATTAAAAACGATATATTCAATTTATCATTACCATTGTGTATGGTTTAAGTCTTTAAGTATGCTCCTTGAGCTGATTGAACGTGATTTTACTAATAACCACGGTGTCCAATAAGGTTTAGGGGACGGTTTTTAGTTTTGGCAGAAAGAGCCCTACCACTATATATAAGTAACATCTTACTGGACATTGTTGTTTTGGTAAGTAGTTGCATAAAATGATAAGACAAGAGCCCACCCCGATTTGCAGCAACTGTGACGTGCCGTTGGATACGGTGTGACAGATTTTAATAAAATGCGCTGTTGACATCTTGGGCGAAGACCTCTCTTTGCCGAGCCTCCGGGTACACGCTAAGTTCGGCGACGGGGCATGCTGGGCTGCGATGGTTTCGTTCTGAGAAATCGTTATTACGTTACCAACAGAAAATAAAACGAAATTAACTTCGAAATAGAACCAACACATTTTAAAAGTAAAACAAATCTCAAAAGTTTTTGCCAACGTGAATTATACATTTAATTATTCTAAGTTTATCGACTTCGCTATCGTTAATATTTTGTAGTGGATCTTGAGACGGAGAGGGATCGCGTGAAATCCCCAAGGCTTTTTGTTCTCCGATATTTCATAGTTACAGACAACATGCTCCACTGCCCCAGTGGTGCATGGCGGAACGCTTAACATGATTTTGTTGTCTTTGTTTGATCCTGAAGAGATTCGGCGGCTGAATTGCGCTCCATAGTTGTTTATATTATTTGCAAGGTATTTTTTACACGCTTATTCTTTAAATTTTTATAGTTACACATTTCATTTAGAGGAACTTGAAGACGGGTTTTTATTTTTAATTGATGAAAATTCAATTATAGAAGTAGTAAACAAGAAATCGTTATCTTAAGTTAAAAATGGCGCTGATTTTTTAATGCTGTTCAATCACAGCACTTGAATCAGTTCAATACTTCTAAAATTAAAATTTCTATACAATCATTAGTACAATCATCAGTAATTTATTTTCTAACTCGTCGAAAATGTTCCATTAAAGGGTTTGTCCGTCAATCGTCGAGGCTTGAATCGGAAGAACCGGAAAATTGAAAAGTAAACCGTATCTTATTCCGTATTTTTTCATTAATCATACACCTTGATTTATATCACAAATTGCACCAAATATATCATCATATCACATAAATTAATCAAAACCTAAATATTAGCACAATTGATTTGCACAGATACATACGAGCTATGGTCATTTGACATTTTGAGACGCTAGGGTTATCTTGGAATCGTAAAGATGGAAAAGACTACAGAAAACTGGTACGGTGTTATGGGTACCTACGTCTTGAATTCAAAAAAGAAGATTGTAATAATCATTATTCTCTTTAGGCTGTCACATCCATACGATCATTCATTCTATATTTATCAACCTAATCTTTTATTATTATTATTAGTTAAAATAATGAGTCCGCCATATTTGTTTAGTAAAAAATGGACTATACCAACATTTAGTATAGCCCGCAAAATGCATGTGAAATCCGACCTTTACAAACATTGACACCAGCGAAGACCTCCAACAAATCATCCAGCTGGATGCCGGGCACTTATAATTGACAGAAATCAAAATAGAATAGGTAACTTTCATCGGCAACTTGAACGTGAAAACCGGCCGCTCACTTAATATTTACCCGTTGTGTTATCGGCTGCGATACGGCCGTTGTTGACATACGCCACGTAACTCGGGAACGGGAACAGTGGAACTCTGTTTAAGGGTACACGTGGCTCATGATTGTAATAAAGGGTTGTTTGAAGGTATGTTTGTTGTAGCATGCAGTTCCTGGTGCGATGACTCACGATCGAATAGTACCATAGACGGCTAATAGTAAACAATGGTAAAGACTCGGTTGACAGCATATTTCATTTAGAAATATGCCCACTCAGTGTGTTAAACTCGATAGCTTCTTTTGATGGCTTTTTAATATCTTTTAACTAGAATCTTCCAAGCTCCATGGTGTTGACTATGGTAGACTAGTGAAAGTAGAAATTTTGTTAAAGTGAAGAATGAAATTGTTCGCAACTAGTCACCCGGGTTGATAAATATAATCTTTGTACTTGTTAACCCGGCAGTTATTTTATGATTCGTACTAGGTATCACTATTGTATGAGTCGGTATAAATTGCTATGCGTGTTAAGTGCTAATAATTCCAATGTAAATATTATTCATGAAGAAATTAATTCAATCCCATTCAGACACAATCACATCAATTCAATAACATTCGCGGAACATTGCTGGTTTTGACTCACCTAAGTTTCATAATCGAGTGGCGTTCAAATTCTAGTTTACTCGGAAAGCTGGTGCATCAATAAGCTTGTCTATATTTTCAGGTCATCCGGTCTTACCGTATAAGACTTGAACTTATGTAACAGAAATACTATAAAATTTCTCAATCCTCTAAACATAGTCTATCTCTATCATAAAACATCATAATTTTGGCATCTATTTTCTGTAGAATATCATTTAAATAAGATAGCTAGTCTATTATTATATATTATGTCTTAAACACTTTTCCTTTCACAGCTCGATAGTCCTTATCAGTAGCCAAAATTTATTGGGCACATTTTAATTTACATCTTTATCTTTTCTGTGTATTAAATTTTTTAACTAAAAATGAATTATTTCCTATGGTAAACCTATTTAATATTAACCTAATAACCTAAGTAATTTTACATAAAATCATTCATTCGTTAACGGCGACGTAAATGCATAAAGGTAAATTTACTCTGGATTGGAGTGCCTTTTAGAACTTAATCATGTCAGGATTACAGTAATGATTACAAATAATATGACTTTAGAGCAGCTCTCGGTTTAAACTGATTAACCCGGAGCTCAGTTTAAGATTGGGAATCGTGACTCCAATTAATTGATGCGGTTTACTTACTCGTTCATTTCTCTTGAAAATAGTAGTTGGAACTCAGTTGACGCGTATTATCCCAGTGCCATTATTGGAAGCTTGCTCATTTCCGTGCATCATATTTTTATTTGTGAATGCTGGTTTGATCTAAGGAAATTAACCAGAATAATTAAATTTAGAGAAAATTGTGCAAAGTAATTAATCTCTTTACAGGATATCGTTTTTAGATATGTTTATTTTCAGTGTAACATAGGAAGAAATAAGAATAAAAAAATGATAACATATTAATTGTATACATACGTTTAATGTAGGAAGAAATGATTGTCTGAATTTAAAGCTAAAGCTGATTGAAAATATACCACTAGTACTCTTATCAGAACAAGATTATAAAACATTTCTTTCAGTTTAAATTCTCTGTGTAGCCAGAAGGTTGACTGGCTGCGAATTCTTTTAGCAATAAGCACGCCTTCATATAATTATCGCTTATAATCATAATATAATTATGGTTCTGAAATAATAAATTACGGTGATACAACAAAATATTTATTTTCCATTTATTCGTCATAAAACGAACACGAAGCACAACACCAAATCGCATATAGAATAGTCAATGTATATCGCTTGTCGTATATCTTCCGTAGGATGTTACATTATTGTCGTGTTCATTTTCACGCGGCGTATTTCCATGGAAGAGATTACATCGAACATTTAGTTTGATGTACGATAATCGAAAATCCGGGCGCATGCAATCCCATCAAAATAGTCTTGTTCCCTCTAAACAGGTAACTTTAAAATGTTCACGCGAAGATAACCCACTAAATGCAGTATGAAATTTGAAACTATAAGTTGTTAAATATTATGATCGACATAATGTAACCTTAAACTAACGTTAAGGTTGAGAAACGACCGTTTAGGTAAACGTTCGATAAAAATGTCCGAAGTACCATATTATCGATGGCGCGTAAAATATTCCGTCGTAAAGATAAAATTAACAGCCCGGAGAGAGGTGAGTGCATTAATGCAACGAAGTTTCTCCAATTAGTAGGTTTTCTATCAAATTAATAGGCCTATCATGTTCACAATGAACCGCCTGCGTAAACTTATAGGGAAATTTATAACTCTCGTCGACTTGAATACATTTATTTGACGCTGTTGAAGAGAGAGTAACGGTAGATTGTTGCCGTAAAGAAATGATCTTTGAACTGTTTTCATAAAAGCACATTTTGAAACGGCCGTCAACGAAATGTTGTTGACATTCATAAAGTTTCGTATCCTGCATGCATAAATAAAACATTGGATTTCATTTAAAACAGTATTAGGATCATATTAGCATAAATTCAGCAATGCAAAACAGAGAGAGATATATTTTGCACATATGTTAGAGCGAGAAAGATAACAACGACGTGTCATAATGGAGACACGTTTAGTGTATACTGTACAGTTAACGCCATTTTTAATAATAATGTAATGAGCAATATAATTTCGTAACCATTCTTCGCAAATTACTTGCATATTCAAAATTGATCAGCACTTACATGTTGCTTTGTGACGTCAGTGACTCTGACGTGAATTACCTACTGGAGCTTTTAGGCGACGCTGCAGCACAGCTTACATATAAAGGATGTAACGGTATAGATGGATACATTAACGACAAAGACGCCTGGAAATAATAGTGTCGAAACCAATTCCGCGCAGTTTGAAACTTTGCAATTGCCATGTGTTGTTTTAAAAGGTACACTGAGGAGTTTTCTTCGCCGTTTCTTCTCCTCAATGTCAAGCAGCTTTTCGAAACGATAGTAGAAGCGTAGAATAATGTGCACTAGTGTTATCTATAGAATGCCTAAATGATTAAATGAATTTGAATTTAGACAAACCTGCATGTGGGTAGCGATAACCACGAGGCACCAAAATACCACATCCTTTTTTCTTCTTCATTTATTTCTCATTTTCTTTTTATTATACCTGATTTCATTTTAGTTGACAAATTACTTTGAGCGAAGTAATTGAGTCACAGCCAACAATAATATTTGTGATAAAGTAATTTTGCAGCACAAATACCAACCTAGGTAAAATACCATTAGGAGCTGAAAGTGCTGTAAGAACTGTTTATAAGATAAATAACTCAACATGTTTGCGATTCAAACTTTGTCTTGGACTTGGGACATCGAGAAAGATTAACTATACAATGAAAATATATTTTTTTGTACATTAAAAACTTGTATATCAGCATTGAACACGTCAATTCAATTCATACTCGGATCAAGAAACACGGATCTCGGAATGTAAAAAAATGTTTTTTTTTTTTTTTATTTACATTTAAACGTATTATCACAACCACACTTTTGATTTAGTTATACGATCCGTATAAAGGTTAATTGAATCATTTGTATATAAATGTGGAAATTATATATTTTTAAAACTCCTTGCATTGCATACAAAGTAGTCTAATTCTTGTATTTTTTCTACAGAATTTCATTATTATTATCGCGTGATACATGACACGGTTTGCATCTGTATTCGTTATGTGCACTGCATAACATCGCTATTGCCGGCTAATTATGATGTTGGAGTCTTCGAAGAGAGTGAACGGGTTTTTATGAGTCATTTCGCTCAACTGCTTTGACTTCATCACCACTTGTCATCAGGTGGGATTGTTGTCGAGCACCAATTTATTGTATGCAACAAAAAAAATCACCGTTTTGTTACTTTCGCATATCGCTGCGGTTCCCCGTCGTCGGTCAAACAAGTCCAAATGCCCGATACGTACCAAATGACTTTTCCGATAGTTGTTCCGAGTCGATCTCAGAAGTTACAAGAATGTTTGCAATTATTGCGAAAAACGTTATGTTTTATTAAGCCTGGAGTAAGTATTCCCGATTGTTATTTATAACGAACCGGCTTTATTGCTTTTTGTTCCGACGATATAAATGTTAGATGTCTAGACAACTCGTGATGTATGACGCATGGTTTGCGTTTATTATTAAAATCGTTATTATGATAGGTTAGTAGGCAGGATACTTATAATTATAAGATAAAGTAAAGACGATTACCGACTGGGGTACCACAGTTCTTCTACAGCCTAACTATAATATATATATATATATATATATTAGATGTGAATTAAATAAGACTTAAATGATTTAGTGTTTACATTAAGAAATGACACTGAACAAGAATATCAAACTCGTGTTAGCATTCTTTATTATTGAAAAAAAAGAAAATAAAAGAAAAATAAAACAATACGGGGCAACCATAGCGACCTGTTCGTTGAACACAAACTCCGTCTGTAAGTATCGATTTGTTATCCTATAAATTCACATGACTTTCCGTCTCCAATTTATCTATATTAATGTGACCATGGAGTAGATTCATTGCTGCTCATATTATATTTCCGAGTTAGGCATTGCTAGCGGCTCCGCGCGTAAACATTTACAATCTCAATATATTTAATACTAGCCCCGACCTCGCACGGGTGTACTTTATCAATAGTTTCCGCAGTGTATGCGATGAAATAAATTATTAACCAAATTTTTTTACAACTTGGTTCCTCCCTTACTTTTTCTAGTAATAAATATAGCCTATGTTACTCACGGATAATGTAGCGTTCTGATGGTGAAAGGATTTTTAAAATCGGTTCAGTAGTTTGTGAATTTATTCGTTACAAACATACAAAAATACAAAGCTTTCCTCTTTATAAGATTAGTATGGATAAAAACAAAAATGGAAATCCAACCGTCATAGTTTGTATAATTAATTATAAGTACACAAAACTATTGTAATATTTCACAAATTGTTTGATCTACCTCATCGGTCCATAACTTACGAGGCACGGCTCTGCTTGCAATGAATATCTGAATTAGTCCACAATGATGCACCGATAAATAACAAATAACGGTCACAATCATCCTCTCGCACTAGGATTCCCTTTGGAGCGATTTTGGCACAAAGTTGGCGTCACAAGCACTCATGATTCGTGAACAAACATAATTCTTCGCCTCGACCTGTATTCGAACCCGAGAGGCCTCACTCGGCAGGCAGACTACCAACTGGGCTAAAAGTTCATCAACATGGATGTCAACATAATGAGTTGGCTATCAACCAAACCGTGTTGAAAGTTCTCAAAACCCCTGAGGGTATCATTTACGAGCGCTTCTATAACTACCACACACACACGCAAGACATAAGCTGTTTAACTGACACGAATACCTACGATTGACCCATCCCACGAAATTATAAAATCTTATAAATCTCAATGTTATTAAATTCAAAATAAATTACATTAACTGTCTCATATACATAACGTCAGACAGACCGACGCGACTTTTCGTTTAAATATGCATACCAGTAATCTTATTCTCCTCGGAATCTGTGTTAAAAGGGAAATTGGTATTCTTTTGAGTGGTTTTTATTTATAACATTTACTGTGAGATGGTTATCTTTACACAAACAAGTTGATTCTTTATTGATTTATTTGCGGAGTGATATTGCTCTGGGCGTGGCGGTACAATTTTGGTTTTGCTGATAAAGGTGGGTACTCTGAAGTGTGATGTCATTTAGTCAAAATTATCACCGTAGCTATGACCTCGTCGTTTCTACGTGCCTGCTGTATAGATTACGCGCTTGGTAAGTTCGAGCTTTGAAGCTTTTGTTCGAGTCTCATGTAAAGTAATTAAAGTAAAACGTTGATAAAATCTTAACGGAAACTTTTAAGTTCTTTATCCTGATAATTAAAATTGTTGTTTTTCTAGTCGCTGTTACCTCTTTTATATTTTAGTTGAAGTAACGGTTCTTAAAGTGAACTTGGTGGTGGAACTGCAAGGTGTTTGCCAAAATTGCAATTCATTAGAAAAAACATACCTACAGATCGCAGAAAACAGATACAAATGTGCAATTGCGAGATGGCAATCACTGCAAGATAAATGCATTACGATCATAAAAAAATATGACTGCCTCCTCAGCATTAAGTTATTGCAATCAGCATTAGTACGAATCTAGTAAAAACCGGAGCCGCAAGATGGCGACTGACGATTATTGCTGGTGGAACAATAGACACTTATTGTTTTATAGTCTTGTTCGTAATAAAACCCTGACGGTAATTGTTCAGGGAACGCCTCTGTAATACTATACAACGGTCGTCAGCAGACTGGTTCATAAAAATCATAGTCGATTGAGAATGATTTAGTTCCTTAAGCGATGATTGGAAGCTCTTCGGGCCAAACCTTCGCACAATCATAACGGAACTTCACTTGAGGTAAGTTTGTTTAATCACTAATTGTGTTGTTAAATCCATGTTTGTCTAAAAGTCCGTAGTCTGCGGAGCAGCTCTTTAACTTTTGCTACGTACATGTTTCTATAATTGCTTCTAGGAAGTTAAACAGCGCGTAAATTCTCTAGTTTGTTTATTTAACCTTAATGGGCTGGCTAAATGTTACAGCTTAAAGTGATTTTACTGTTATTTCGAAGTCATAAAAATAAAAAAAAAATCAATCCAGTCATATCAGCTAATTGACCGTAACAATTAATTAGGTGTGAATGAGAAGTAGGATACAAATCGCCTGATCGTTTCGTGCCAACAAAACCTCGAACGCACTAGTCGTGTAGAGCGAAGCTCATCTGGTCAAAATACTCGTTCAACGTCAATATATATATATATATATATATATAAACTATTATTGCGGGCCTTTATTAACGCAATAGTTGTTAGAATTTGCTTAACGGATTTTGTTATGCTTTTCGAAATATGTTGTAGTAAGCATCACATAATATTTAAAGTTTGTTTCATTTAAATCTGTCCACAAATATAAAAGTTATAAATTTTTATATTTCTAATTCACAAAACGAGAAAAACCCGGTTCTAAAACAGTGCAGGTGCTGTTTCTAAGGCGTAGTATTTTCTGAAGCGAAGCGAGGGCGGTTTACTAATCTCTACCGAGTTTATCTGTTTGAATAGACATAATTAAAAAGAATCAGGCATACAAAATTATTTCCGGAATTTTTTAAGTCTGAAATGGCGAAAAAGACATTTATGGAATATTGTATTTCATTGGCTGGTGAACGGTTTCTTGCTTGCCGACGCAATTGGCAACATTGGTGTGCAACATACGTGGTAGAGATAATCAAAACTTACATCTGTATTATTTTTAATAATTATAAAAACAAAACCATTGTTTATGTCCAAAACACAAGTCTTAAGTTAATTTTGGGACTCATTCAATTGATACTGATTAATAATATTTGCTCGATGAATCAACTCGATTGAACTGTATATTTTCATTATTGACGGCGCTCACAAGCGTTTATTAAATTAACAATTAATTTCATAAACGATAACTCCCGAATAGAACCCCATCGTTAGCGGGTTTACGTGCGTCGCCTGCCAAACTCCAAGTATTGAATATAACATGAAATTTTATTTACAGAACCAGCGATGCTGGAAGCGGCAATCAAGTAACTGGGTTACGGCCCGCTCTGTTTTGTAGTGCATTTGTAAAGACTCGAGTGCATTTTGAAATATTGTCGGGTTGCAATAGAGACCGGATGAAGATACGATCTTTTGATATTTTCGTGTTTTACATCATCATTTTCTCTTTATTTTACATTTATCTGTAATAATTTTACACTGTTTATTTTTACGACGAAACATTACAGGCTTTATTAAACATGATACGATCTTATGATATTTTTATGTTCGGTTGGAAACCTCAAGTTAAGTGCTGTAATGTATTCTTGTGTAACATGTTGTTTTTTTGATGTGGAAGTAACAAACGAATAGGAAGCCTAAAGATAGGTCGTCTCAACCGATAACTGCTTCACAGGGTCCTAGATTTAATCTCGTAATGAGGTGTTAAGGTTCGTCACGCTTTCCAAGTGCTTGTTATCTATAATTTGATATTATAGCTTTTTATACTGTTTTATCTTTAATAGATAACTTCATGACGCAGGAGCGACCAAAAAATTTACTATTACTTCAATTACTTATATATAAAAGCACCTCCCACCGCACATGGACCCGGCTTCCTTTATCTCGGCAGGCAGGCTGACTAACAATACATGAACTACTTACGTATATAAACACGAATAATATCTAGAACAATAAAGGTTCAGTTTAGTTGTGAACAAGCCTATAAAACAATAAGTGTCTATTGTTCCTCGGCGAGCAATCATCCTAAACCGTGGCTCTGTGGTTGAAACTGCTTATTCTATAGTGTTGTGTTGTTCTTACCGCGTAGTCGTAGTATTAATCTGTATTTAGTTAGGTGGATTATTCGTTATTCTCACGTACGTAAAGGAAAATCACATGTATTATATCTGAGCGCAGCTGCGTAATTTTTCGTCTCGATAAACATAGCTATGAATCAATGCCATGCATCACATTTATCTATAAATCGATGGTCTATCGCTTACCAAAGATACGTAAAGATAAGTAAGTTCATGCAAAAAGAAATAGACCATTAACCAGTAGTCTTCTTCTTCTTTGCGAGTCGATGACAAATGGCAGCGGTTATATCGTTCCTGCCCAAAATTCAGCGATGGCGACCGCATCATCTGTCGCATCCATTAAGTCCTGCTGCGAGCAGGTGACTGGGCAAGCAGAACAGGACAATAGATGAGCCATGGTCTGAGCTGCTCCGCATATACAGACCAAGTTCGAGTCCCTCGACAACCCCCACTTGAACATATTATCTTTACTGCGGCCAACCTGTGTCCGGAGTCTATTCAAGGACTTCCAGATTCGCCATGGTAACATGTTTCCAGGCGGAAGTGTCTCGGAAGGTACAACAAAGGGATCGTGTAAGGACGAACGCCAAAGGCTGCATCTTGTTTGTGCATCAGGCAACGGATCGACACACTTCACAAAACTTTTCCGACTTTTGAGTCTCTGTGGCGGTAAATTGTGACCTTATAAGGGATGCCGTGGGTCGCCATCCATTTTGCACCTTTCTTTGGAGCTTGCCACATTCCTACGGACCTCTGGCGGCGCTATGCCAGCTAGAGGATACAATAACTTTACCGGGGTCGGTTTTAAACAACCAGTAATAATGCGGCAGGTATCGTTTAAAGCTGTATCCACTAGCTTCGCATGTGCTGAACGTCCCCAAACAGGGCACGCATATTCGCCGGCAGAAAACGCGAGCGCTAGACCAGAAGTCCGCAGCACTTGGGGCATGGCTCCCCACCTAGTTGTTGTCAGGCGTCTTAACAAGTTATTACGGGAGTGCACTTTTCTCCCCAGCCCCTCGCAGTTCATCCTATAGGTGAGCGATCTATCTAAAAGAACACCCAGATATTTTGGGGAGTCGCTGTGAGCAATTGGTGTTCCACGCCATGTGATCTTGAGTTTACGCCTTGCTTATGCATTACGGAGGTGGAAGACACATGACTCAGTTTTCAAAGGGTTTGGCCTGAGCGAGTTCTCGTCGTAGTAGCGATTTAAGTCGTTGAGCGCTACTGCAAGATTCGTCTCAACTTCTTCGAAACTGGTCGCTTGAGACGTCAGCGCAAGATCATCGGCGTATAGGAATCGTGAGGTGTTCGGGCTGGAGGGTTGATCGTTGGTATATATGTTAAATAATAAAGGGGCAAGGACACTACCTTGAGGTAGTCTATTTTTTTGAGCCCTCCAACGACTCTTGTCCGAGAGAAGATGAACCTGGAAGCGACGGTTGTGGAGAAGTTCTTGGAGAACTATGACCAGCTTATGATCACCAGTCATAGTCTCCACCTTCCACAACAGTCGCCTCAGGTTGACCGTGTCGTATGCCGCTGAGAGGTCAACGAAAACAGCACCAGTCACCTTCTCTCTTTCAAACCCATCCTCGATGTGTTGCGTAAGCTTAAGTACTTGGTTGCAACAAGACTTCGCGGGCCTGAAACCTGCCTGCTCTGGGATCAATCTTTGGTCAATATAGCTCGTGAGGCGTGCCAGCAGTAACCGCTCAAACAACTTATAGGTATGACACAGAAGTGAAATTGGCCTAAAGCTTTTGGGGTCATCTGCTGGTTTTCCTGGCTTTGGAATTGCTGTGACCTTAGATTTTCTCCAGATGCGGGGTATTTGGGAGGTTTCGAGGCAAGTGTTAAACATTTGCAACAACCAAGATACAGCAATTGGACCAAGGTGTTTGATTTGCTCAACCGAAATGTTGTCGACTCCTGAAGCCTTGCCTGTTTTCAGGGATTTTATTCCTGCAATAATATCTAATAGGTTAAATGGCCTACTGATATGGTCAGAGGAACATGTGGAAATATCCGGCTTTGGGACCCTCGCAACACGGCTAGATGGTTTGCCGTTAAGGAGGAGCTGGTGTGCGACCTGATTAGCTGTAACCTTGCTAGGTTGCGGGGGTGCAGGTGGATCATTGGTAAGTCTGCGTATGGTATTCCACGCCTTTTTACTGTTATGTGTCATGTCAATACTGGTAACAGTTCTGATCCACCTGTCCCGGCAGTTGTCGCTTATCCGCAGCAACAGCTCCTCTCCAATAATTGCAGTTTGCTCCGAGAAAGGGTCACTATCATAGAGCAACTCATACTTCTTCAGCAGCTTGCTAGTTTCATCTGACAGCCCTGGTATGTACGATGTCCGGCAACCCCTAGGGATACATTTACGAGACACTGTTGCGACTATGTCAACAAACTGGTCGTATCCTTTCGGGGTGGGTAGAACATTCATTAGGCTGTTGTCGATATCTTGTTGGTACTGTTCCCAGTTCGCTTTCAAGTAGTTGAATCGGCGTTTAAGGGGGACTTGCTGGGGCCGAACGACCGGAACAATTTCACACATTATGGGCCTGTGCTGTGTGCGAGGAATTGGTGGGCATACCGTCTTAGTACACTGGGAACTAATACTAGAACTGACGAAAATGAGGTCTGGGTTATACCCCCGCTTCCTTCGGCCGCTATTAAAGGAAGCCGGCTGTTTAGGGTCATGGATCAGACTCATATCGTTTGCTTCAGCCCAGGTTTCGACTGTCTGTCCGCATTCATCGAGGTTACTGTAGCCCCAAAGGGGATTATGGCTATTGAAGTCGCCTATCACCAACTTTATGGGATCAACTTTATGGGATGTTTGCCTAGATCTTCAAAGGTCCCAAGCCATAAAGCTGTACCAGGAGGTTTGTAGATGGATGTAATAGAGCAGTGATGGATGTCTACTGTGACCAGTTCAATGCCATTCTGGGACGAACATTTTGTTGACTGCACTCTAACTCCGGGAGCAACAAACACTGCGTTACCGTGCTTCGGATCACAGTTCTCGGAGATAAGAGAAAATCCAGGTATGTGTGGCCGGTCCTGAGTAGCGTCTCGGTGGGTTTCTTGTACACACTGTATGTCGCATTGTGTTTTGCGATGCAGATCAGACAGCAGTTCTGCTTTGTCTGCGGAAAACCCTTCGATGTTGACCGAGACGACACACAAGGCCGGTTTTAGTACTGGACTGTAAGGTGGACGGTTCCTATTTGTCATCGTGGTGAAAGGATTGGCCAATCAGCGTGGGGAGAGATTAACCAGTAGTAAGGATAGAGAGAGTATAGAAGTCGGCCGTTAGTTTCATCTTCTTTTTGCAGTAGCCAGTGGATACGGGCTACTTTCAGTACTCAACGTCCCCTATAGATAAGTGTAACACCCTAGGAGTTGCTGGTATACCGCCGTCTCAGAACGATAACCGTACCATAGCTCTCTGGAAATACCTTAGCAAGAAGGAAGGAATACAAAACGCAATTGCAGTGCGATTGGATCTATGCCTCATGAATATTTATATCGAACCTCAAATACCTTAAAAGCAGTCACAAAAATGCAGCTACAATGTTCTCATTCACACATTCCTCGACTGCTAACTGGTTTCAAATAAGGTCCTACTATTATTAACTGCAATTCACACTTAATACTAGATGAACTACATAGCTAATTCTACATCATTAAGAATGAATCCGTAAATCCTATTTAAGGTGCTTTGAATTTCCTGTACGTTCGTTTGTAACGGACATGACAAACTTTTCCTAGCATTCAATCAAATTATATACAATAATTTATTAATATATGTGCCAAATGGTTAGTTATTGAAAGCGACTTTAAGTCTAACTGCGTAATATAGTTAATTTTCAGTATGTAATTACAGTAAACCTAATCTGGGGTATCATTCTATGTTTCTAATTTGTTTACGTCTTCATATCGCCTTCTAAAGGTTCTGTTCTTTTATGGCGTTCGTTTTTACAGTAAGCACGGCTTATAGGTAAAGGATAGATGGTAAATACGAAATTAATGACAAGGACGTCCGGAAATAATAGTGTCGAAACCAGTTCCGCGCAGATTAAAACTTACTTTGTGATTGTCATGTGTTGTTTCAAAAGATGTGCTGAGGAGTTTCTTTCGCCGTTTCTTATCCTCGATATTAAAACACCTTTTCCAAACGACAGTAGAAGCAAAAAATTACGAGCATAATACACGTTTACAGAATACCTAAATGATTAAATGATTTTTTTTTTTAATAGCTGATAGAATTCCGAACTTGGATTTTCATTCAGGACAATTCATCAAATCAAGTATAGTTAGGGTAAGGACTAAACAAGATCCGTCCCGCACACACGTAGATCAAAACAAATGATATTTTATTCGCGTCACGAACTATCCCGAAGTATCTTGGAGTGTGTCGGGCTGTCATTGACTACGTAATGCTTCGAATGTTGCCATTGCTTTGTAACTTGCGGTACTACGGCTTCGAGAATATGGATATACTAACATTTAACATAATATACCTGTGCACTAAGATCTTAGTTTCCAGAAAAAAAATTAGTGAAATTACATTGACTTGGCTATAAATAATAATTTGGTGATACCATAAATGGTTTATAAATGGTACAAATACCCGACGAATATACCCGTATACTCGTATTTGAACGGTAACTTTTGGTTTGTCAATAGTTTTATATACATACTTTAAACGGAGACAGGCGTTAGTATACAGACGACATATACCGTCCCTGTTGGTACGAAGGGCCATGGACGACGGTGGTCACTTACTATCAAGTTATCTGTCTATCCCTACTTAACTTTCTTACACGAATAATATAATTATGTTTATGATTAACTTATATAATATTCGTATAGTGAAAATAATTTTAACTATCACACAATCGCACGCCGCACTCTCAAGCCGTCGCCACAACCTAACCAGAAGCCACGGTAGGATTCCCTTAAAGCCTACGATACGAAATCTGCTGCAAGATGCGCTATACTGTAAATTATAGTTATTTGGACGTGGAATAGGGATAATTTTTATATAAATAATCATTCAGTAAAAGCTCTGAGGCATTATTAGGTTGATTAACATGAGACTCAGCTTATGTATGAACAGCACCTGTACGGCATATTATTTCCCTCCCTACTAGTAATAATAAAGATTCCCTGCTTAACTTACTCTTTTGATTTGCTTATACATCCAGCTTCACATATGTTAAATTTCATAAACCCTGTCTATAAAATTAAACCCTCGTTAAACCTTAAACATTCTAATGCGCTCTCTAAGCGATAGTGTTTCCTTATTGAAATAAGAGTCTAAGAATTTTTTTTTGTGTACATATTTCAGAGAACACTTTTGCCAATATTCTTCAGGGATAGTGTTCTTCCGAGACAAACTTTAATATTCCCATTCTTACTACAAGAAAAGCTGATAACTTTTCCCTGTATTCGAAAACTGTCACAGCCGTCAACAACAATGGCCTTTCTGCAAAGTTTCTACTTTGTGTCCCGTGAAAGTGGAGCCTCTGCGGCAAGACGACGGTTGCGACCGCACTATACGCTTCATAATACTTTCAATAGGCACACACTGTCGATTATAGTTTCAAGAATAACACAAGAAACTGGTTCGTACAGAAAGGAGTTTTTCCTGCTTTAACAGGGCTGTCGGGGTTCCTGACTTTTAATTAAACAATTAGAACAGGGATACTGATGTGGTATGATAGCTGTTAGGGTTCGATAACAGTCGTTAAACATCTTTGGGACATTTCAGACGGAATGAGCACTACATCGACCAATCTGTATTGGAGGAACGTAAGACCCAATTCCCGGAATTGCTAATTAGTAATGTCTTTAAAGACCCTTTGGTTGTTCTACTTACGGTCTTTACAACTGTTGAGATGGTTATAGATATAACAGAATTCACCAGATGGTGTCTTCCACGTTTCATGACGTATTTAGTTTGTCCTCAAATGAAGGCTACAAAATGAGCTTTATTTTATATATACTTTGAAATTTTCGTTTTATGTAAAAAGTGTTCTCTCAGGAGCGACAGAAACATTGGAATACACTTGTGACCAACCTCAAATACCGTTGAGTCCTTTTTGAAGTTGATTATTAGTGCTCAGAGACTGTAGTGTCCATTTAACGCCAGGGTGTATGCTCGTTTGCTACGTTCGCATCAGTAGCTAAACCGCCTGGTGAAAAACAGAAACGTACTACTTCAGATGTTTTTGAAATATCAACCTTTTTTAAAACTTGTCCTTCATTAACATTGGAGTTTGTTAAGGTCATTTTTTTTCTGAAGGAGGCTTTAGAATTTGTATGACGAGGGTAAAGAAATGGTTATTGAATAGCGTACACACTCGCAAGATCACGGAGCGGTTGAAGCTTTCAGAAAAGTAAATCTTAATGGAAGTAAGACGAAACAGCCATCTTATATAAAAACTTTTATAATGAGTTTAAAAAAGTTATATTAGATTGATTTGAAAAGAGATTCAAGGCTTAAACAAAAATCTAAGAGTTATATAGGAAGCTAAGGCCACATCGTATTCTATTGGGGCGGCTTAGAATACTACGCCCAATCCCATGCTGGCAGAACAGGGTGTCGTATGAGGCGACAAAAGGCAGCTTGCATGGTGGTAGGGCTGTGCGTGAGGATTATATTATCAGTATTATTATTAAGTTATTAATATTGTTAGTGGTATTATTATCTTTCCGTGAAGCCTGCCTGGCTAGCTACCACCATCCTGCTTGAGTCAGCCGCCAAACGACTCGTCGTGTTCCGGCTGGGAGCTTGAGAGTCATTACCTTCTTTCTAACCTTATTTCTCATTTCCTGGCCGACAACGCATCAGTGATACATTTGGTCTTGCTGATGTCCATGGGCGACGATCACCACTTACCATCAGGTGGCTCGTCTGCTCGTTTGTCGGCTATTAACATAAAAAAAACATCGGGCCATTATCATATCATACGAGCACTAGATGATTGGTTGTTGGCTCCTATTACAATTTAAATATTACCTTATAATGTTAAATATTAGTGCTAAATTCCATTTTTAACAAAATCCTAAGAACTCCGATGCTGATGTCTATTCAACAGAATGCTTTGTTGGTTTTGTATTTTTTATCTATAAAGGTAAATTTAATGACACTTGACATTTGGTATATAAGGGTGGGTATTGTTAATCTCTCTCTCTATTATTATAGTTATTTTTAGCAAAACCTTAGGAGACCGTGTTCATGTTCATTGTGGGGCACACTATAGGTTTAGAGCTAGTCTAGACTACACCAGAGGCTTTCCCTTTGCCGTTAGAGCACCGTTATCTGCCATTAGGTCGAACTGTCTTGAATTGAATTGATAGTATAATATAAGGTGGAGCGTACGCCTTTTTTCTTCTTCAAAGATTTTATATGTAACCTCCTCGATATGATTACTGTTTAATGTTTACCGGTGGTATTACAAGACAATATTTACCTAATAAGTTTCCGACCCTACCTCTGCCAACACATAAGCGAAGTATGCTTTCAATCATCTTTAATGTATAAATATTTTTTGTTCGCAGGTGAGCCTCCTTTGATTACTCAACGATCTTCAATTTCGTAAGTATACGGTGTAATATCTTTTATGGGTCCATATCTTTGAGGCAAAAGAAATATTCGCGAAGATACGTAGTTTTTCTCGAGGGTCGTTATATTCAAATCATAGGCCTATTTTGTAGCCATTTCAAATATGCGTGACTTTATTATTGAACTTTATTAGGTATATACATGTTTGAAATTTGCATCCAAATTGCTCTCGACGTAGCTTTTAATAATGAGTAGGTACATCCATTATTTATCCGATCAAAGCTCTTTTGGTTGTTGTGGTGCACGTGAAACGTGAAAAGATTCTTAAAATATATTTATTGCAACCAGTGATAACGTGAAATCAACGTTTTCATCAGATTCACTTCCTGCTTACGCACTTAAGTGTCCTGGATTCGTATTCTGCACGTATATTCGCTTCGTTTAAATTGTTAGAATGGTAAAACATTGCACGGTGAAGAAAAATATCGTTAATTAAATTGTATTCTTACCTAAATAATTCTGGGTACTTCAAAGTATGTGAAACCGTATATCAATCTTTTAGCCTTTACGTCTTATTTCAGACTCGAACTTGAGGAAATAAAAATGATCCAATGAATATTATAGATTTATGTGAGCAAACGCAAAGTATACGTAAATCGCTGAGTGTATTCCAATAAATGAGAGTCATTACGTTCGAGTATCAAAGGACATAAATAATAACGTTAATATAAAATCGAACACCGAAATGGCGAACAACACGAGTGTTTCTGTTGCATTTCGAAAACATTTCTTCGTGTTTCTTTACGATTACAATATGTATAATCAGTTGAACTCTTAAGCATTACTTAGTTATTAAAGTGTGCGTTCATATTTTTTTTTCAATATTGGCATACGAAAATTGGAATAGAAATAAAATTAAACGTTCACACACTTACACCCCCTCACTAGGATTGCTTGTGTTGCAGGTGGCATGGACATACACAAATATGACATTGCAAACACCCATGACCCGCGAATAAACTTTTATCTCCCACATAAATGTCCGCCCCGGCCGGGATCGATCCCGAGACCCCTCACTCGACAGGCAGGATCACTACCAACTAAGCTATGGGATCGTCAAAAAAGAAAAATCTTTATTACTAATAAATGTTATAGTTATAATGTTACTTAGTTTTTATCATACTTTCTATTTCATAAAAGATACCAACATGATTCATATTTATGACTACATTATCATTTCTACGCGCTCAAACCTCCAAACCTGCTCTAGTTGCCGTTCCACTTAAAGGGAGCATGGCAATCCCTCTCACGTCTGTAATTAAACATCACCCTACCTCTTGAAGTTATGAGGAGTGTTTGCATATAAATGTACCTCTGCCCTGGAGGTACACAGGAGTACTCGACGCACTACCACGTACCAGCAACAAATTGTGAAGAGATTTATTTATGAATTCATAGTCAAACATAAAGGTAGTCAAGAACTTGAAACGGTATTTTTGTGTTGAGGCCCTCGTTTTTAATTGCGGTCTTAATTTTGTGGTATGATTTAATGCAATTTCTTCAGCTCGTCTTCTCTTTTCAAAAATGAGGAGGATTCATCAAGCTGTGTCTTCGCGTATTGGTAGCAGATATACTATCCAACTTGAACATCGGAAGCTGATATGACACCGGCTGAATGACTGTTATCTAACGATAACTAGAACGGACACATGAAGGATTAGGTGCATAACTTGTTTTCATTAATTCTTCTATATTTTATCTTTACATGTCTCTCCTAATTGGCATAATACCGACTAGTCTGAGACCCTGCAAATGCAGCGTTTTATTGTTCTTTCAGGTCATCAATTGTAGTTTTTATGTGGTTACAAGCGGTCACTGATCCAACTGCCGATCACACCTGATACAGCCAAAACATAGCCGCGAAAGTATTTCAAAACATTTTATTTCGGGCAAAAAAAAATTGCGAGCTGTCTCAAGACTGGGTGAATAAAGTGTGTTCTAGACCTTTTCTAATAATTTATCGCGTATTAGGTGTTATTTGCTTGGCTTGAGAGCATTATTTATACTTTTGTGAATACACAAGATATCCTTCTTACTTGTGTTCGAGAACACGTTCACATCGTTTACAAACTGAGCGCGTAAGCCACAGGGTAATGTTTACTCTGCTTATATGAAAATGTTGCATACACTTCTATGGATAAGGCGGAGCAGACGCAATGCTATTAGGATTTTTATATATATAACGGGAATTATATCAGTTACAATATTTTTGTTTTTATTATGCACTAACAAATTGCCGTCGTTTCGCTTCGTGAAAAGTACGCTTTACGCTAAGAAATAGTACCTACATCATTTTAAATTAATTCATAACTTTTTTGTTTATGGACGGATTGAAATGAAGCAAACTGACAATATTAAGCTAACTAACTTAAAGCTTACTGCAATACATTAGTGAAAACTGTAACGAAATCGGATTGGTCGTTTCTGACATTAGCGCAAACAAGCACACAGAGAACCAGACAAAAAATCTAACAACTATTGTTATGGGTTCTATTGCGTTAATAAAGGGCCCTAACAATAGTTTTTCTCATATATCCTTCATGTACAGAAAGCGATCAGTTAGAATTTTATTATATGTCTAGATGTCTATATGTCGTAATATTTTACTACGTTTCCTATCGTTGTCTAAAGTGTGGTTCATCATTTTATAGTAGGGTTCGTTCGAACTTTAGACAAATGTGTGTTATGATTTCCTTAGTGTTTTATTTAGATATATGTAGTTCATTTCGTTAACATCGGGGACCATCGCTTCCTTCCTGGCCAGCAAAACGTCGGCGAGTCCACGATTATTGCGGATGTGCTGAGATGGCGATAAATTTATACCATTAGGTAGCCCGTCCGCTCGTTCGCCGACCATAAAAATGAAACAGTCGATGAAGACTATAATCTCCTTTACATTCTATATTTAAAAATATTTTTTTACTATAAATCGAACATGTAATCAGTTGGTTAGTATTCTTATTCGTCTTAATGCCCTATTGCTATGAGCAACTGAACCATACTGAAACCGACAGCACTAAAAATCAACGTTGCAGTATACATATTTCTTGTTGTGACGATAAATGCAGGCTTCGTTGTAGAACTATGTGGTAAATTTATTTTTGTACTTTAATTTATTTTAATTTTATTATGTATTTTGTCGCAGCTGCAGTTGCGGTACCTGCAAGAAAATGCTTTGTTTTTTTCTTCAAAACATTACGTTGTCGTGATAACGCGATAAGTCACCAGTTGATGTAGTCTAAGTCTAAGCAGTAAAGTAAAGCGGCAAAATTAAACGAAGATACCGACAGACCGCTTACATCGCATAAATTAATTTGATCCGTTGCGGCACTCGGGCCTCGGCTGTTTGGATCAAGTTATATTATGCGGAACACGTATATTTTGGCGTATCCTACCCTCTATTTTGGCCTTTACACACCATCGTTTGACGTAATTAAACGTTGAATACGAGAATGGCTCCTCTTTTATTTTTTGCCGTTATTGAAAGAGGAATTTATGTTATTTTGCACATGTTGCCCTATTTTTTACGGGTTCACGAAATAATGTTCACAGTACAGCGCTTTATTATCTGGAATAGTGTAAAATCAATATACACGTGTATGTTATATAATCATTTTACAAAAATTATATATATTATCTTTATTTTAATTTAACACGAATTAACGATATATCATGATGAAAAATAAGATACAATGAATCTTAGTTAAAATAATGCTTATAAACTTGTCATTTACCTAATATATAGCGCAGTAAAAGAAGAAATAGGGCTATGCTATGAACGCCTCTCATTCGCTCACTTCAATTAAAAATATCAGGAATAACATGATTTTAATGTTAGTAAATTTTTCGTGCCATGTAACCAATTGATTGATTCAGTGAACATAAATTGATTATTTTGAGAAGACATCAAAAAAATTATACCTATGATGCGATGGTTGGTACTTCAGCAGACTAGATTACATAAGACTACCAAACGTAATAATACTTTTGCTCTAATGCGACAAAGTTCGCTTCTCGTCTAGAACGACGCACTAGTCACACGCGGCCTATTGCAAACGTTCGTGGAAACTTTGTCATTGACAATGTAATCGTTCAGCGATATACTTCTTTAAACACCACAAACGAGTAGACAAGTATTACAAAGTCACTAGAGTTCCTTACTGATCTTCTGACAATGCGTAAATAGGTACCCGTTTAAGCTACTTGTAGGCTACATGTGTAATTATTAATTACACGTATCGTCGATTGTCCTAATGTTTTCTAAGGAATGTCGAATGGACGAGAATAGCGTATAGTTATCTAAAACCCAGAAAGAAGTATAAATATAGGACAGGGGCTGCATATTATTCGGTTTTCGAATACCGAAGCGAAGAATTCTCTCTCCACCAAGCGAAATACTTGCGATCAACGCGTGCGACTGTGACTTAGCGGTGCTAGTTTGTGTTGCTAGGAGCGTAAGTCTTAGCGGAACTATTTTGTCGTTTTCACGAACTTGTACATCCTGACTCCTAACAATACATTTGTGAACCAGGTGTAGATTATACAATTTAAACGTGTGATCATATTTATTTGAGACTATCCGTACGTCACAGATTCTCGTGCATGCATTTACTACTCCTATGTATAGTTTAGAAGCAAGTTACCAATTCATTTTTCTAACTCTGATTAAAAGAGGTTTAATAAAACTTCCATATAAACATTTATAAAACTATGCATAAAGTTTGAATAAAAAAACATACTCATGGATTTAACAAACACAAGTGGCGTTTCTTCTGTTTCCCTTGGAGGTGGAATTTCCAGTAATCCTTTTAGTTCTTCTATGAGCCCAGTGTCAGAATTTGAAGCTTCTAGTTCCTTTTCAGCTTGGCGTTTTTTTTTACATAGAATAAGTTAATGCTTGATAACAATCCCACCTGATGGAAAGTGGTGATGAAATCTAAGATGTTGAACGCACTAACTTATAAGAGCCTATTCACTCTCCTCTTGAAGACTCCCAAATTGTAAGAAGGCGGGAACAGCGACGCGGGCAAGTTATTCCAGTCCTTTGCAGTGCGCACAATGAATGACGACGCAAACGGCGCTGTCCGTGTACGTGGTACGTTCACTACGTAAGGATGGATACCCGCCGTACGTCGAGTTGTGCGATGGAGAAACAGCCATGGGGGAATTACTTCGAATAATTCCTGCGCACACTCTCCAAAATGTATCCTATAGAATACCGAGAGACTGGCAGCCCTGCGCCTATGCTCAAGGCTTCGCAGATTGGTTCCGAGTAGATCTGGGTCTCCAATAAGCCTCTTTGCACGCCTCTCTATCGAGTCCAACGCTGATAGGTGACATTTGGCAGCACCAGCTCAAATGTGACAACAGTATTCCACACACGATCGCACTTGAGCTTTATACAGGGTTAAAAGCTGATTCGGCGTGAAGTACCGCCGCACCTTCGCAAGAACCCCTAGTTTCCTTGCAGCTGCCTTAGCCTTGGACTCGATGAACCGACCAAAGTTTAGGTTTGAAGAAACTTCGACTCTCAACAATTGAAGCCGGTCAGTGCAATCAAAGGATACATTCTGAATGATGAACGGGCTCCTCTTGGCACTGAACAGACACGCCTGTGTTTTTGTGGCGTTGAATCTCACAAGATTGGCATCGCCCCATTCGGATACTGCCCGAAGTGAGTGATTCATACGTTCCACCACCTTGATTTGATTAGCCACTCTGATTGAGCTGCTATAATTCTATAACATAAACTTTACTATATGATGATTTGCAACATTAAATTTCATGTCTCTACTTACAGTTGTTACAAGTGACCTGTTTTATCGTCATCGATCCAGTTTAAAAACACTTACACAAATGTCTGTTCATCGCATAATACCGTTATACTAAGTAAAACTAATTGTTTACATAATTCGCTTGATCTCATTAGTATGATGCTCGATTCCCTCGCTTGAGCAACTGTTTGCTCAAAAACGTACACTGTGAAACAATAATTCCGTCGAACCACGAAACATGGCGCACGCTAATTGTCGGATTTACATAGAACTTTAAAATCCGAATGCGACAACCAAACTTTCACAATTCAACTTTGGTATTACATTGCACATAACAAACAATAACGTCGAATCTGGCAATAATCGGCTTTATCGCATAGTGATAAGCGCGGCATTAACTGCATGAATAAAATTGGTAAATGTAATCCTTGTTTTGACAACTCATTATCGGGACGTTCGTAATTGGCCGTTGGTTTGCGATTCCGATTCGGGAGAATTCGGGCGTATTCGGACGTGTTCGATGCAAAGCGATTGCGTTTGTTTGCAGAATATATCCCACCGTTTGCACAGCTGATTGAAACTGATTGCGTGAGATGAGGTCGCGTTACGCGCTCTAAATCTATAATGTTTCCATTTATATTCAAAACTTGTTGTTTTGTAAGGTTCCTTGTTTAAAACCCTGCTGAGATTTATGTCAGTACAGGATAATTTATTCATTTGTGGTTATGTTGTTCCATTAACATTAACGTTATAAGAGACTTTGTAGATAGAGATTCGATCCAATTAGTTTCGGTATCTTTCGAAATACTTATTACTTATATGAAGCAATAAATTAATATAATGAATTCAACTCCCATCGTAATACCGCATATCCACGATTCATACATTATCTGCTTTAGGTGTTTGAACGCCGCGCGTTACATCAAATTCGGTTGCATAGACAAGAAACTTCTTCATCTCTGCATCGTAGCATAATATTCTTATTTTATGCTTTTAAGTAAGCAAACCATTATACTGGCCCACTGATGATGTAATTGTGATGATCTTCGCTTGTGAAAATTCATTACTCCAGGAGAGCTTCAGATACGCCGGGTCAAATCAAAACGATATCTCGTGAGGAAGTACGTTACATAATTTACATGTGAGTGCCAGGAAACGCTGCTTAAACCTTGCGGTAGACTAGTGCCAGGTATGAAAATCTTATTGATGTTGTCAAGGAGTTTGATGGTTTTACTGAGGCGATAGAATATTGTCGCGGGTATAAAAACGAAAAGTTCTTAAGAACATTCCTCATTGAATTGACGTTATGTGGTGACACATCTCTCCAGAGAGTCTCTGCAATTCGAGGGATACTAGCCTCGATACAATATTGATACTACATCAACTCGACTACTTGTTTGATCACTATTTCCATTTCAATTCTAGAACATTTTCGCCTATTAGATATTTTTAAGAGACTACAAATATCGGTTAGTTCCACACGTAGCACAAAGCAGACAAACACACCACTGAAAATAACCTAGTTTACTCGACCTCACAGAATTTTATAGCTCGAATGGTTGAAAAATATGTTTCAAGTACTCATTCAGCTGTATGACAAAAATTTCTAGTAAAAATACGCGACGGACGGAGGTTTTGTTTTTTAAATTTGGACGATATTTGTGCAGTTAGGACACTTCAGGATTATTTTAGACCGACAAATAGAAATTTACAAAAGCGAAATACCTATTGTAAATCAAGCTAAGCTAATTCAATTAAATATCGTAATACAGTGAAAATGAAATGGTTTATTCAAAGTTTTAGTTACAAAGGATACATCTATCGTTAAGTTCATGCCCACACGGCGAACACTGGTACGCGCGCAATGAATCCGGCATAGTTCGTTTCGCGTTGCTTGCGTTTAATTCTAAAATGCAGTAATTTATCTATATTAATGTTATGAGTAGAGTGCGAATTTTGTGTTTGTGTGCGTTCATAATAATCTCCGAAGCCACGGCACCTAATTGAAATTTTTTTTTACCATTATTCCTTCTGGACATAGACAGAACATATCAAGTTTACACATCAATAATGAGTTGTTGAACCCGAAAGTAGTCGGGACGGACCGCTAGTCTTCAATAATTGCAAACTAAATTTTCCATTTCCAATCGCCGGCGTATCTCCCGCAGCCGATAGCCAATCAGCGCGTCGAAATTAAATTATTTAATTTGTGCGCGCAGCGCCATTTGCACTAATGAATATTATTGCTATCGTTTCCATGTGTACATCTATTATTAAATATAAAATATATTAATAATGTTATTATTAAAACACAAACAACACAGCATGTCGCGCACTTTTGTGACAGATGTTTGTTTTCGGATATCGGTCGTTTGTTGTATATCATTTGTGTATGTCCAAGGCACCTGCAAAATGTAAGATGTATGTTTAAAGAAGGAGAGATATAGAACAAAAATCAACCACATACATAGCGTACACATTAGGCACACTTGATGATTCTGTCTTTTCATTTGAAAGTTGTGTTTTCTTAAGTAATTGTTTATTTCTTTATCGTACATTATAAAATATTATAAATCTCCCGGAAAAAATTAATAATAAATAGGTAGTGGTTAAGACAATTTTTTTCTATGTAAGTAGCCGACAAACGAGCAGACGAACCACCTGATGGTAAGTGGTCACCGTCGCCCATGGACATCAGCAAGACCGAAGGTTGTCGGGTAGAAAATGAGAAGGTAAGAAAAAAGTATTGGATCTAAGCCCCCAGCCAGAACAAGACTAGTCGCTTAACGATTCACTCGAGCAGATCAAAATATATTGCGTATTTTAGAAGAATTAAATATAGGAACATCGAGAAAATTCTTTTTTAAGGAGTACGAGTACTGACTAAGCAGTGAGTAACAAACAGAAAAAGTAGCATTTTAGTTTAATTCGGTAGATAGGCAGGAGATCCGATTGGATATACATATATCTACGCAACGGGAATATTAAAGAGAATGCCCGGGGAATCCTTGATTGAGGTAACGCACCTGCGAAGGATTTATTACCGCGACCGAGCTGCGGAATTGTTCACAAGTAACCTTTTACGAGGCGTTACTAGCTCAGTGGCGTGCATGAGTAAACAACCGATTCCTCACTCACACCCTCGATTGCGAAACACCGATCACACAACGTATTGATGTGGTATACAACTATACAAACACATTATGAAGGCATCACATCACGAACGACTAATACTCTGTAATGGAACTCGGAAAGTTAATACCTGAGCCTTTACTTACATTGGTAGTGATTTACGCGCAAAACTTAAGCTCTAGACTCGAATTTGTAGCCGGGGAAAACATTTTTGTGACAGATAAATGTTTGTGATAATAATAAGCTTCTCAATAATAGCTCAGAAAGTCTATAAACGTGGATATTTATCCAAAAAAAACGATTTTTAGAAAATTTGCTTTTCTGTTACACAGTCCTTCATTAGTAATTACGATAATTGTTAACGAAGAGTCAAATATTCGGTAAAAATTTTAGTTATTTTATTCTCGGCTTATTTGTTATTTGGTATATTTGATTTAAGTAACGATCAATCCCCGAACACTAAATTACGCATAGTTAAACAAATATTCCTATTATTTTAACTATATACTAGTTTTTGTCGGGGCCTTATTTCGCAGAAATGAATAGTTAATTAATTAATTCCCGTCCATCGTGTTAATGGAATCTTCTGTTAGTATTGATTTGTTTGAACGTTTGGAAGCTATCAAAGGATTCCTGATTCAGTTCATGGTCGTCGCAAACATTTATGTTACAGATTTGTGTATATCCATGTCACAGATCATAATACGGAAATGTGTGTTTGAAAACGGTAAAAAATTAAAATAATAATATTTCAATCTGTTATAACTTCTGATTGCATGAGCGTGGGATTCCACGCGATATAAGCTATAAATGTTATTCTATTCAACCCTATTTGAATTTATATAACAGTTTTTATGTTGATACATATAACAGTTTATAGCTTTTGGTCTGTAAAAGCTGTTAATTTTAATGCCTAATGCTTGGACAAATAACAGCTGACATACGTAATCATTGACATTTTAATATCAATTCATATAAGTTTCATTCAATTACTTGTATAACATTAATTCATTCAAGTTTCAATATTTCATATACACTCGTAGATAATCGATTTGAATTGATATTGAAATCATAATAGGTTCCATAGTATTTGCTTTTCCACGTGTTTGCCCGCTTGCGTCCGCTGATTGGGAACTTCAAATCGAATAATTGCGAATTGTTTGCGTCCGTCATTACTGTCGCAAACGTTTCCATTAATTATATCACTGGTCCGATTTAACTGATAGGTTTTTGACAAAGCAATTTGTATCAAGCTTATTTAAAGCGATTTTATCACCATCATTACAACTCAATTCCACAATTTGAACGCCTCTCAGAATGAAAGGCGTTATTTCATGTAAAGGTTGTCAAAATTAATCTAACCTTAATCGATCATACCAAATCATTACATATAATTCGATTTAAAAGACTGTATTGTTTATATTTCGCTCCTTAGGCCATTGTCCATAGGCCTATGCTGGGAATGTGTGTGATTACTATCTGACGGCTGGAGGAATTAACTAAGACTCATGAATGGACATTTAACACTTCAGATCTGTTTTTATTTTCTTCCAAGACGTGTTGAGTCTGCTATCTCGCACATAGCTTTGATCTCACTCAATGTGAGGTGAAATCCAATACAGTGTAATAGCTGGAATGTTGAATCGGCTCACCTGTTTCATGAAACGCAACCTACCGTTGAGGAGAGTTGAGCGACTGTGAAAACTATGCTCAGGCGAATTAACTCGTTGAAAGTCGAGGTTTGCCCTCGATACCGCTTTCTTTCGCTTTTCAGAGAAGCTTTGCGAATCTCCTTGGACTCAGATCATATACCCACAAGGTTGTACGAGCTATAGGAGGTGGTAGTTTAGAATAAACTGTGCTATATTGCTCATGTGTTTTAATTGTAAAATAACCCATTGACTATTGCCATTAAGGTGCATAATCTATATTTGGATGACGTTAAAATAGGTGCGGCTAGATCAGTAATGTATATTTCATTGTCAATTTAAAATTTCCTACATAAGTTTGATGACAGACCTGGAAGGTGTAATAAACATAAAAGACCTACTCCTTGGTTTATGTGTGGAATTTGTAAGACGTTGTATGAACCTGAATTAAATGGTCCAATTTTAAAATATTGATTCCGTAAATATTCTTAGTTTATATTATTTATTGTTCACAAACATATACATATATTAAACATATAGTTGATGCTAGGAAGGTGTTAAATTGTTTTACGAAAATGAACAACACACCATTCATTATATATATACATAGATACATGTACTTTGTTTCATAACAAAGTTTTACACTTTTGAGCAGGTTGGAATGGTCAAATTAGTTTGATATCCGGAGAATAAACTATTGAACATATGTCTTCAACTAATACGAACTTTCTATCAAATAAAGTTTTCTAAGCATCGCTGATGACCTACCAAACTACAAAGTATTTCAACTGCCTAATTGAACGTTCAAAGTTTAAAATTGTGAGTGATAAACTATTTTAACAGCTATATTTATTCATTAGCAAGCTAGCTGGTGAATAAATCTGCCCGTATTGGAGCCGCCTAGAATACTCCCCCAATCCCATGCTGGCAGAACAGGGTGTCGTATGAGGCGACGGAAGCCAGCCTGCTTAGTGGTAGGGCTTCACGTATGGATTACATTATCATTATTATTATTATTTCATTAATATTATTACTGATATTACTATCTTTTCGTGAAGCCTGCCTGGCTAGCTACCACCCTCCAGCTCGAATCAGCCGCCAAACGACTCGTCGTGTTCCGGCTGGGGGCTTGAGAGCTACTGTAGTGACTAATGTAATAAATGGTGCAACAGTACTGTGTAAATATCGGCTCGGCGTCCTCACTCGTACACGTCTTCACTGTGCAGTGGTCGGGGCCAGACTGCCCCTCCTCGCACTATGTGTGGGGTCTAGGTCCGAGACGACGGGTGTCTTGAATGTGTGTGTTCGTGTTTGTATGTCTGTGTGTTTACTAACACATCCTTAATTTACCTATATACTACAGCCAGTACTTCCTTTCTTAGAGCCAGTACTTCCTTTCTTAGAGCCAGTACTTCCTTTCTTTCTTACCTTCTTCTTATTTCCTACCCGACAACGCATAAGTGATACCTTTGGTCTTGCTGATGTCCATGGGCGACGGTGACCATTTAGCGTCAAGTGGCTCGTCTTCTCGTTTGTCGGCTATTAACATAACAAAAAGCGTAAAAAGGACTTTTAATTGAATTCAAAAGGGCCGGAGAGTTTGGAGACAGGATCAAATGCATCTCTGAGTTCAGTTCGACTTCTTCTGCTCGTGGTGCACCTAGCTTAGTAACGGACGAGGCAATGGTGTGCAGTCCATCCTGCAGAAGGAAGCTGAACTTTGTATCATCCAGTTTAATATCAATGGTGCTCGTGCGTTAAGTTTTTGCGGCCTGGCTAACCACCACATTTCTTCTACATTCAACGAGGAGATTCTTTTTAGATATTTCCTGTCCTTCTCTCCCACAACAGTAATGCCTTTGTAGTTATTAATGTCCGTGAACGGCGGTGACTAATTACTTGATTTGTCGACTATTGACATAAAAATATAAACAAACAAATTGTTTGTACATAAAATAGTAGGTATGCATTCAATAATACTATTTCAATATCGAAATATACTTCTTAGCGAAATACATACAGTGAGTTCCGAAACCACATCAGTAATATACCGCAATGATAACGTCTTAGTCCGCGGGGACTCTTTGCTCTTGATACTTTTATGACATTCTAGAATATATTAAAACCGTTACCCCTCTTTGCGTCATAGGATTGTCGCGCTTGCAAATTTACTTTTAACTGTTTTAATTTGTTGTTTCCCTAGACTTACCTATACTTGTTTTCTGAATTGCAATTTAGACAACAGAGTTACATGTAAAGAAAACATTATCGTTGCCTGGATAGCAGTATAAGTAACAAATGTCTCTAATATTGTTTGTTGTATACATGAAATTGACAGACACCTCATGGGTTAAAAAAATAATAAATTGTAAGGTCTCCTGTTTTATGTAGATGGAAGTTACAACCCTAGGATAGGTTAAGAGGGTGCGGATGACATAGATTCAACCCATCTCTAGCCAGCCCCAGGCATGCGAGGCATTTATAATTAACGATGAGGAAATTAAATTACTTTAAGGTCTTGTATTGGCTCTAGGCGTGTTTCTATGTCAGTGTAGTAAAATTATGAAAATCCTTTCTTTACTGTCTAATGTATGTATATTGTGTGTAGTATGATTCGACTTCGTCCATTGTTTGATGAGAGATGCCGCCAATTTATTCCTGAATCATGCCGTCGATATAGCTTGCTGATTTTTAATGCCAAGTAGATAAAATAGTCGGACGGCTACTCCCCAGGAGTTGTATCAGTAACTTGGTTGTTGTTAGTTGTAAAGACTGCTGTCCACCAGTTGTTTGGTTACTTCCGTACCTTTTGGAGCACAAAAGCACTTCTTATTTATTTATCCTCAATTCCACTAATATATCACACACGATTAAAAACACAATGATCACATATGGCATATATGTATATCGCATATGGTTACAGTTAAGAAAATTATATTCCTCCAGCCACCACTCAAACCACTCATTCACGAGCGCGTCGTTGCCAACACAAACTGTTATTTTTTGAGCACTTCATTCACCTCACAATTTGAAAGCTCGGTTACCCTGTTATCTCGCGCTCAGTGCCTAATAACTAATCCTGGATAATGTCCATATAAAAAAAAAAACACGTTTAACCATTTCCTTATTTCATTAATTGAAGTCTTACCACTCTGCAGTCCGCGTGAAACGGATGCCGCTCATAATAATGTATTAAAGACGAAGACACGTCATTTCTAATGAAGAAGTACAGATAAGGTCTAAATCTTCCATCCTTATTGATGTCAAAGCCGCGTACGGTCGTACCAGAACGTTAATTCTTGTGATGTATGATATGAAAATGAGATTGAATGTTTCAATAAATAGGTGCGTTTAATGTAAGGGACTCCATACGACTTTGAATGACCTGTGGCCTTTATGTTAAGGACATACACAATAATGTTCTCAGTCCTCCCAGCTATTTTGAATATCGTACCCCGAGTCTGGGCAATCGGTTTATCAAGTAAATAGTTCCCAAAATATAGTTATGGTATACATATATAATCATTCCCAGGACATAGAGCGAACTACGGTTTAACCTACCTTACCTACTGGTAAGATAGCAAATATTTACAACTAATGTTTAAAAATTTCTTAAAATAAATTAAAAAGAAAATGCTCGTTACATAACAAAGCATAATGCCATTCAACGGATAAAATTTCCTGCAGGTAATCTCTTGAGTTTTCGTTTTAAGAGTCCTAAATTAAAAGGTAATCAATTCGCTCAGTAATTGACAGAAGATCGGATTTGAGACCGGCCACTTTACTCGGTTCCGCCTTTTCCCGAATAAGAAAATTTGTTAAACACGAATTAGTTTTTTGCTTACCCTTCTTATTATTTTAAGCTGTGGATTATTATATTTATTTTGAGAACCATGTAATTCAATTGGTGGAGACTCTGACTGCTGGATGAAAGGTCCCGTGTTCGCTCTTAATCCGGAACCACCATTTGTGCGAAGAACATGTGTATTCTCGAGTTCTTGTGTTTTATATCTTAATCACGCCCTTGTCATTACACAAACTCGCATAATACGCTCTTTCTCTTTATAATATTAGTATAGCCTATTGGCCCGACCCGATTTCATTCGGGTCAGATAATTGTACTATAAATATGTCCATCCGAAATAATGTACATATCAAATGGTCAAAGACTTTGAATTAGGTGCCGTGGGCCCGCCGTACGTAACCTTCCGCAAACCGTTTACTCACAAAATTCTTTCTTTATAGTGTTAATATATATATGACTACAAACATGTCTTAGATTATGTTAATCTGTTTTGCTTTAACTCTGCGTCGTTCAGATCTACACGTGCGTACACATCATAGGCCCTCTACGTTCCGAACTTATTTTCGTTCTGTCACAAACTCTTCAGTAAAATACAATTTGGCGTTTACAGCCGACAGCGCGACACATGCGTGGCAAATGGGAGCCATTTTTTATTCACTTAAAGTTCAACGACCCTCGCATTAATGTTTGAAGTGTGTGTGATGAGGTAAAGTGAGATTGTAATGCTGGTTTGTTTGTATTCAAACATGGAAACCTTCCATTTGAACTCACGTTTCGTACGCACTGGAGTTAACTTTACCTATGATATTTCAAAACAGTATCGTACAAAGATACATAAAAAAGATTATTATTCGGCTTGGTAAAGTAATGCGCGTACTAAAAATTAATTATGAATTGATAAATTAAAACATAATTTGAGTAACCTGCATACCAGAGGATTTTTCACGTTATTTTCTATAAGATATATTACAAAACGGAGAAGGGATTCCTTGGCCGTTAACACTGCTGTAGTCACTTCCATCAGGTAGCTCATAACAACTGATTTAAAATTTAATTCGTTATTTACTACGTTTTTCAATATAATTGATTCGATTAATACTTGAGCGAAATAGTTTACATTTGGGCCACTAGATCGTGCGCTTAGTTCGATTATTTCTAGATAAACCAGAAGCTCTTTGCAGATGAAAACAAAATGTATCTGTTACTTACAGTGATGCCGCCGCAGCATGTCAAGTTGATCGTCTTTATCTATGAACCGCTCGGATTTTAATTTGTCTTAGACAAATGATAGGTTCACCCGGCCACCTTCTTAATTACATGGTATTAAAAAAAGTTTGGTTCCGTATTTACTCGCATTAGTTTCAGTTTTAACTCTATAGAACTCAAGTGTTAATCCATATTTCCTTCTTATTTATTGAAATTATCTGTGCCTTAAAAATATCCGAATCATATCCGTCACTAAGATTCCATTACCTTAATTTTCTGCTGACAGTAATTTTCAATGAATTTAAGGATAGTATCACCCATCCTTCCTAAATAGATTATCTCAATCCGACAAAACTGTCTAGCAGGGCTCACTGACAAGGGAGTTAATTAGGGAAATTAAAATTACTCGACTGACGAAAGAACTGTATCGTAAAAATCTTGTTTTCAACTTCTCTCTGCCATGATCATTGTTTTTTGCATCTTCTCATCGTTTTAATGGTATTACACGTGCATTTCATGGCTGCTAAAATGTTCAACATGACCCAACATAATATAATTATTGTATATAACTAATTCTTATGTATATTAAAAATCAGCATTAGCAGGTAAATTATATACAATAGGAGAAAAGCATTAATCACAGATACTTCTAACACGTACAACGTGTACGACGTTGCAACGTAATTACATGCGCTTTTGGCTCTAATGGTAATTTTATTACATTTCTTGTTGTCGACAATAAATCAAGATGGCGACCGTAACAGCAGTTTAATGCGCGAGCGCCGTGTAAACACGTTAAATGACGTAATTCCGACAAAAGTGTAGTTTATTACTAATGACCGCCCGCGCCACAGCAACTTTGTGTGGAACCTCGCGCCGTTCTGTCGTTTTGAATGATGATAAATGTTTGGTGAGACGTAGAAAGTCCTATTTGAAGCATCAGTCCTCTTGTAAAGGGTTGAACCCTTTGGTATTAAGAGTTTTTGTGTTGGTTTTATACAGTTTCCTTTTTTATTATATATCACGTGAATTATTCAACGTACTTATAGTATAAATATTTTAACTAAAATTAATAAAACTATTGTAAATTGGTATCGTCTTGGCCATCACATTTAAATTTTTGATAAATCGTTTGAAACATTACTATTAACGATTTCAAACAATATTCATTCGTTGTATAATTTTAAATTACAAAAATCGTGAATACATTTACAATGATTACTATAAACTGACGAAAACACATGGGTGATGAGTAACTGAATAAATCAAGGTCAAAGCCGACTGTCGTCTCGAACGTCTTGAGGGAAGGAACAAGGGCAAGGATAGTTCAATAGCTAGTCGGGAATATCCGACTAAACTATGTCGTGAGCAGGCCATCACTGACTCCGACCTTCGCGAGTCATACAACGTTAATACTAGTGGAAATGTAAAATTTTAGAAGAATATTCGAAGGATTTTTCTAATATTTATCAGGGATGTTATTGAGCTCCGTAACCGTAACCGAATTTATCGGATATCCGTATTAAAATATATCCTAAACCGTAACCGAATTCGATTTAAAAGTTTCGGATAATTTCGAATAGCGGTCGAGTCTATAGAAAATGCGCTATGACAGATTTTCGCGAGCCAAGCCGATAGATACGCCAGGCGCGCCGTTCTCATTTTAGACAGTTTTTATTATTTAATTTTTAAGGCTACTGTTTTTTCTGTGTTTATTATACTAAGTACAAAACAACTAGAACTAAAGTCAAACTGTCACCTTGTAAATACATTATAATTTATTTTCAAGTCGTAATTCATCTAGTATCCATATCCATATCCATATCCAAATCCGATATTTCATATCCATAACATCCTTAATATTTACTATGTGTGCACACAGACGAAAATAACCAATACCTAATGTCATTAAAAACCTTTTTTTATGCTCTACTGCACAATATCATATGTATGCACTATCTAATACTCTGTACAAAACGAACATAAAACGACAAATGAAGCATATCATCGTAACAAAACAAGAACTTCATATCCAAATAACATGTAACGACATATTTCAAAATAGACTAATGAATAACAGCCGTTTACAAAAACAGTCAGTTCATGTATACATTCAAAAACAATTTCCAAATAAACCCATCTTCCGGTTGCTTTGAAGACGTACCTTAATGAATGACGTGGAAAAAGGATGTTCTGGAACGTTTTGTTCGAGCCAGGTGCCGGGTCGTTGGTTCCTCGCATTAACTTGATTGATGTTGCCAACGCTACGGCAACCCACTTACGGTAATTAAATCCTTTAAAAATTCACATTGAATTCGGTTTTGGTTGCGAACGGTGATAACCCTATCGGTCGGAATGTTTGGAGAAGGTATTTGTATTAGCTGCGAAGTGCTAAATGCTTTCAAAATTTGCTTCTGGAATGCTTTGAGAATTTTAATCTCGGAATGATTATGTGTATTAAATATTAAATATGTACATTTGTTATAATGTTATCATTATTCATATATTTTATATTAAAATGTTATGGTGCGAAATGTAAATTACTTTCGTTGTGTTTTTTGAAACAATAGTTACAGGATGTGAGAGACCCCATTCATCTATTTACTCTTAGTAAAACAAATTAAGTAAAAAAGTGAAGTAAAATCAACTTCGACCACGAGGTAATGGTCACGAGTAGTCTTGGAGATTACTGGATTCTATATCATCTATTTTAATACCAATTATAATACAATACAGCATATTTATTTGCATGAACATTACATAGTATCTAGTTCCAGCTGTTAAAGTATGCAACATTTCAAATTATATAGCATTAAGCTCGCCATTTGTACCTTAATAAATAGTATTGCGGTCAATAAAGATTAAATAAATAAATATTAATCATACGAATTGAAATAAACATTAAGCTTTTGAATGAACCTTGAAAATGTCATGATATAACATGTTCTGGACAGGGTGAAGTTTAAGAGAAGAAGCAGGAGAGATAACCTCAACGCAAGGCGCGATAAACGCCAGGAAGATGGAGAAGATTAAATTTTTGAATTTTTATAATAATAACTGATTACTCATCTATTTTAATTTTGATCCTAATTTAATCCTAATTAGTCACAACTATTATTACTCGTAACAAGGAATCCACGTATAATTACGCGGACAAAATATTCAGTGACCTTTTTTCTTTTGCTTGTCTATCGATTTTTTTTACCTTTTTTTTTTGGTATCCCTTAGCGAGCTTTTTAATGTTATCCATAAAAAACATTTGAAAACATAATGTCATTTTATTACTATAATTAAATTTAGACTAATAATATAGTTCAAAACGTTAAGATTTGTCATTTTAAAATTACTTTACAGTTTAGTAAGCTTTTATTGCTTTTTGTATTTTGAGTATCAAAAGTGAAATTATTTTATCGTGTTTGGGATGCAATGCAGGAGAGCGGGTACTTCGCCTTGCTCTTGACTGATTGATTTGATGCTTTTGAATGAAAGGAACGTTTATTTTGCCGTATAGCATAATACTACAATAGAGCATAAGCGCTACAAAATGGGCAAGGATTATAGTAGGTTATGCGTACAATATGCAAAATGCAAAAAACGAATCATAAACGGTATTGCAGTACTCTCGGGCAGTACGCACTCAGCGGGGATCCCTTTTTCTCAGTACGGCCGTGCGAGCAGGGTGCGCGAGTTGTGTGCGCAGAGCTAATACTGCTGTATTACAGATATACATCATGGGCAAAGGTGACCACTTATCAGGTTGTATATCAGTTAATAAACGAAATAATATTTATTCAAATTGTTTTTACACTATATTTTATTTTACACTTCGAACGCTTTATAT
>PDGT01000042.1:2204029-2218480 GCA_003671415.1 Megathymus violae
GTTATATTTTAAAACATTAAAAAACAAATTTTTGCAGTACTTTTTATCGTGAGTTTTGTAAATTTTTCCATCCCTACCCTCACCTAAACATTCCCCACGTACCACTTTGTATATAAATACCGCATCACTTTTTTAATATTGGTAACAACATTAATAAATAAAACCTTCAGTTATCCTACTCCTGGCACTTTGCATTCATCTCATTATCTGGAAATGTAGTGTTCTGGAAGTTTCACTCCTGCCGTGTGATTTTTTTCTTAAATCCATATTCAAAGTAACATAATCAATATGAATAAAGATTCCACAGATATGTATTGCTAATTACCACCAAGAATTACATGTCGCGTGTTATGATTACAAGGAGACATGTCGTAACATGGGCGTTTTTAAAAATAAATTCAAAAAGGTATACAATAAATAGGGCGGTCAATGCGCCCTCACGCGCTCCCAAGACGTTACCCTGTAGATTTCAGAAGAGCCCCACTCGGGCATCTCTCCCCCTAAATTAACCGCGCTTTTTAAGCTGGCCGGATGAATTTTAAATTGGATTAAGCCCGGGGCCGCTCGTGACGCCGCAAAGAGTATGAATGATGACTCCGATATAAAGTCACCACTGTAATCTGACCTCTCGCTTTTACTTCATTATATCACGGAGCGTTTCGTTAAACTGGCCCTTCCTGTACTATTTGTTACACAATCATTATGGAATTAAAGCAATCTCTATGTTCCGGCCGTAATATAATTGAGCTTTTATGTACGGGTACCGTTAGCGCTGTGATGCAACGGTATCGACGTGCATCGGCGCGACGGATTTCCTGGATTCGATTCTCAGGCAAGACCGGAATGCTTAGATGCGATTCTATTCAATTGTCTTTCACTTCAGATTTCTTGATCATAAATAATGCATTCAGTGGCAGGTATATGCGCCAATAATTCCCATTGCTATCATAGTCACTATGTGCCATTCATGAGTAGAACGACCAGCGGTATTCCTTATAAATTTTTCATAGCAAAGAAAACTGGCGGTACCCTGTCAGAGTATAAGCAATACAATTTCGCGTGTAAAACCTGACTTTTGACATTTAAAGAAAGGTATTTTGTCCACGGTTTGTATTCATTTACGTATTTCTTAAAATTCTATCTATAGGAGTTTTGTTTATTTTTTAGTTAGTTTATTTTTTAGTTGTATTCTTTATGGTATTCATTTTTAAAAGGCCTACAAACTGTGACTGCGGTACTAGGATTTTTAATAACGCAGCTGACATGGCAATTGACATCAGAAACATTTAAGATGTAAGAAATATTTATCTGCCACATTCCATTTCAGCCCCAACCGTGATGGAATCCAAGACCGTTCGCCCTTCGCTTAGCGAGCGGGTTCATTACCAGCTAGACTACGATCATTTTCATTTGTTGAATGGAACTTTACATTACATGAAATTCCCTTTTTCATTACATATACTAACCATCATTAGAACCGTCAGCTTGTTATTTACATCAACAAAGCAACCCAATCTGCGTTACTTCCTCAATTTTGTGCAAATCACGAGCCAAATTAAAAACCTCAGGCCCACAATGTACGCCCACCGCAGTTCTAACAACTCATTCATTACTCCGGCCATTAAGCTGCCCGTATTCGGATGGTAACATCCGTGCTTGAAGATACGTTACCGGCGTTGATTATATTGTGACCTGAAATTGGAGTTATGTAAACTAGCTCTGAACTCATTCAATCACCGGTTTACGTATGAAGGAAATTATGCAAAGATTCATCATCTTCAAAATTTTCAGGGTTTCCTATCATTAATATATACCGTAGCCCAAGCCGTTGGCGAATTGTAATTAAAAGATAATTTAGAATAGGTAAAAAAATTATTGAGATTTCATAGTTTTTACACATATTTGAAAGCATTATGGAGAATTCTCAGATTTCCTTGCGATGTTTTGAAATGTTCAATAAATTTGAGGTGCCTTTTGCTTTCAATCTCAGATCACGGTGGGTGGATCATAGACCTAATTAAGTTGTCCATATGATATGAAATTTGATAGTAAACTGCAGTGTATTCTCAGTGAAGCGAAATATGTACCTAATTCTTTTTTTATCATTTTAGATATAAATAACGGTACCGAAAATGAGGAAATTATGCGGTACTTTGATAACATCGAGGGCTGACCCGAATAAACAATCACCTGTTTTATTCAATAATCATCTTGTACGGGTTGGAAGAGTACAAATTGTTTGTCAATGGCTGAGGAACCGATAACAAAACAATTGAACGATACTGTTACCTGTCAGGATACGCAGGTTCGTGTCATGCCAAAATAGTTTCGCAGAGACATTATTAAACTTCCACAGTCGCTCTCAAGAACTTCGCTCTTCGCTTTTGTATTCGGGAACCGAATGCTCCGTGGGCAACCCTGCCCGCTATTTATACCGCTTTCCGAGCCTTCCAGATTTTTCTACGCCTTTCGCGTAAAGTCAATAATAATAGCGCTTGAGGTAAAGACGGCCGTGTATGCCATATTGACCTAAGGTATAAGAGCGAGATTCGCCCGAAGTGCTTGATGCAGATGTTATTACTACCTGGGTTTTTTATAGCCTCTTTTCGGCCGACCTTTCGGGAACCTTCGTAACAATACCTTTGAATGGATCCAGTCTCCAGTTATTTAATAATTTATGTCGCACAGATGGTGGATTTATCATCACAATATTATAAAAATGATAGACGAGCGAATGGTTCATCTAGATAGTAAGGGTGTACTATTTTGAAATATATTTCAAAACTTTTTTATGGATATTTGTATCAGCGATTGTTACGCCATTATCGCCATTATTTGAATGATTACTGGACTCTAAGTCAAGATACAGTAAAAAGAAAAGTAGCTTACTAAATAATAAATCAAAAACATAACATAACATCGTAAACATCAGATTACAAAAACATTCTAGGTTTTACATAAATTGTAACAATATTCATCGCATCGCTTCAGAGAACATGATCCTTACTCGTACTTAGGTAGGAAACGCATCCTCAATAATTGTTACTCGTTTTATAATTTTTTCCTATATATTTAAACTTTCCCCGTAAATCACTCTGTCACTTATCCAAAACCACATGAAAATCCATTAAGTGGGTTTTAAGATTATCGCGTTCATACAGACAAACAGTTATTTTTAACACTTGATTAACAATTAATGTATTATGATTACTCTATTTGATATTCCATGGAACTGTGTTTACTAAATCAGTTCCAAGAGATTGATTTAAATTCTAACCGACAACTTGTCGGACGCGCGTTTTGGTCTTTGAACTCCGATGTTTACACTTTTTTTTATCACTCTGTTTACATTATCCCAGAACCGATTCATGTTACGTAGATTCAGATAAGGTGGAAAGGGAGAGTCATACTAATTTTCCCGAAGAGTGAAAAAGACAAGGATAGATAATCCAATCTGGGAGCGAAGCACCAGGGGTGCATAACAAAACAAGGGTAAACACTCAGCTTAGTTAATCAAGGCGTCGCTAATCCAACGGTCTATTTGTCCGGCGGCCACTACATTAGTCCCGTGTCCAGCGATCCCGGACCGCCGGGATTGACCGGGATTTGCCCAGAATCGCGAAGTTTAGATTCTGATGGAAACAAAATCGCATCGGTTTCTCAAGGATATGCTCCAAATGTTTTGCCGAGAACTTATTGTTTTACATTGAAACATATCACGCTAACGGAATTTAAAGCCTATTGTTCGCTACGTGGGTAAAATAATTTGTAATTTAAATTTAGGTACCGAGCACAGACTTAATTTTGTTATTACAAACAGTGAAGAATTATTTTTTGTCTACTTTTTAAATCTTATTTTAGTACAACGATTTACTAAACAGAATAATAGGCTTGTAAGTGTCAATAAATTTCACCTAACTACAATAATTATGAATATACTTGATAGATTGGCTGTATAATGATGAGATTACCGTTAAATGCTGTAAATATCGACCCCATAGCCTAGTTGTTTGTGACCCAGCCTATCGAGCGAGGGCTATCCGGGTTCGAATCGCGGATGGGGCAAACATTTGTGTGACAGATATGTTTGTTCTCGAGTCGTGGATGTCTCTGATGTCTTATTTTATGTCCATGTCACCCGTAACACAGAGAATTCTAGTGCAGAAGTGTAAATAGACGTTTAAAAAAAAAAGTGCATAAAGTATATAATCTATCTATTCCTACAGTGTCTTAATATTCTTAAGACTGCTACAGTGTCCGTTTAGTGTGACACACATGTTTAATAGGTGATTAATTTGCATTTGGTATGTTTTATTGCATTCATATTTATTGGCTTGGCTTTCATCCTTGTAAATCGTGTGCGTTAAAATATGTTTTTGAGATTTGCAGTATTTGGTTATAATTATTTATTGCGTTAAATATGGTACAAATGGTGGTAGATAAAAATCAAATATTGAACAACGTCCAACCAATTTGGTTGGGGAGACACATTATTATAATATCAACTTAAATAATATTCACTTAATAAGAGCTTCGTGTAATTATGAAACTGTTCGTAGTTTTTGGATTCAGTGTCTATCCGTTTCATTATATTAAAAACTAGCGTTCCGCCCCGGCTTCGGATGGGTGTACTTTATCAATAGTTTCCGCAGCGTATGCGATGAAAGAAATTTTTAAGCAAATTTTTTTACACCTTGGTTCACGTCACTGAAGTTTTAGCATGGATCCCTTATTTTTTCTAGTGATAAATATAGCCTATGTTACTCGAGGGTAATGTATCATTCTAATGGTGAAAGAATTTTTAAAATCGGTTCAGTACTTTTTGAGTTTATTCGTTACAAACATACAAAAATACAAAGCTTTCCTCTTTATAATATTAGTATGGATAGTGCTGTCGTAATATTATTATTTGTACCATCCTCTCTGGTTGTAGTGGCATTTTACTAAGCTTCCTTTGTAGGTAATTCCTCCGATTTTCTTGTCAACGGAAATCGTGAAATTGCATTTCTTTTTTGTTTTATTAGTACGTAATCTCCACGATATTGTCGCAACCCGGCATGACGTCAGTCTAGCTGGTAGCATGATTCGATTACCCCTCTCCCCTGCGAACGTTTCTCTGGGGAGTTTTTCTAATTTTCCTCTAACTGACGGGGATGAACGTTTGTCTGTGATAATTATTGTCGGCTATTAATATGCAGATTGGTTGGACGTTAACATAGATTGTTATTTTTCATGGAAATAACCCACTGTTTTTTGAAAGCTCGAAGGAGCTTGCTGTGTTTAATGGAGTGAAATGGGTTATTTTTGTCAACGATTTGACCGCGCTTAAATCAGCGCCAAACCTATTAATGGGCAAGGAGGAAACGAACTTTCATACAATCAACTCGGTGTTAAGTGTGGCCCATACTTCTCATGAACATGTAACCAGTGTCAAATAGAACTATAAGTTTATTTGATATCGTTGGGACATACTCGTTACGTGTTTGTTAATAGTTTAAGCCAACATAGAGACGATGATAGAAGAGATGGAAACGAAAAATGAACTAAGTACTGGCACTTAGTGTTAGGAAGTCGCACGTCTGCACCGCTCATCGCAAGCTGTGCTAGTTCTACGGTGCTTTTGTACATTCTCATTATCTAGACAATGTTTCACCTCGGACGTGGTAAAGTAGCGGTATATCACGAATGCAAGCGCGAGCGCCATCATTATGCAGGGGCGCGTGCCGCCTTTTGCAAGGAACGCTTCTTAAGGTGTGCTGTTTAGAAAATAGATGTGGGAAAACTTATCGTTAGGGGAGCAATCGTTAGGTTGCAAACTTTTTTTGCTTCCACAAATTTAAGTAGGTACGTCGTCATTCAAAATGCGAATTGTTTTTAAGCATTTGTCGACTTTAATTAAGTCATTGAATTGATTGATATATTAACTGTCGCATCACAATATATTTTAGATAATACTATGGACGTTAAAAAATAATATATAAAAATACTGTGATAGTTTTCTTAAGAAGAATAATGTTCACAATATGAATACTAGGAATAACGCTAAACTGATTGTACCTAATTTGAGACTTAGCAAAACTGGTGGCTCTTTCATGGTTAGATGCGTAAACATTTATAAAAAAAATCCGTTACAATTAACAGAAATGGAATATTGTAAATTAAAAACTCACGTCAATGGCATTGTTATGCGGAATGGCTATTTATTACAAACTTGATGATTACTTTAAGGATAAAGACTGATTGCACACGAGTTTAATATATGTATATCCATAAATACGTTCTGTAACTGAGAGCAAGAAAAGGAAACTCTTCTTCTTTCAGGACCACTCATGATCGGGATTCGTTGAAGCGATGGCGTAGTTTGACATTCGAAAAGTGTGCGTAAAAACCAACTTCGAATAAATATTATTTCGTTAACTTATTCATTCTACCCTTTAAATTGAATGCAAGTTAAGTTTTTAAGACGAACGGACGGACTACATTCTTACTTTTCTTGGACAAATGCACCTTTGATTTGATATTTGATATCAGAAATGGAACATCGTCACGATCTACAATATTTCAGTACTAGATTGAAGCCTTCTCTCAGAATACAAATATTAAAGATTTGCTTACCGAAATGTGAACCTCCATTTTGAGATTCCTGTTGTTGCGGGTGTCATGAAATCAGTGCACTCATAATTAATTGAAACACGCAAAATCTAGAACCAACATTGACAATCAGCTCTCGCCGGGAACCGAGCTTGCTATGCTCTCGGTAGCCGACGCTACTACAGGACTAGAAAGTAATCTATGATGGACATTCCGGCAGACATCGCTTAGCTTCGCAATCTTTGTTCGCTGAGTATTAATTTGAACTCTATGTCTTAATGATTACGATGAAAAATCTTTCTCATATGACCGGCGCAAAGATACTGCATGGATTCCCGTTTTTATATTATGGCGTACGAAACCTTAAAAATGACATAATGTGGTATCCTTTCACTTTCGACCACCCGTTTTTGCAAATCCTATTACCACTGTTACACATAACTGCTTTTATGGATCAGAAAATCCTGGCTCGTTTAAAATATATTCACACTTTCAATAATTACAGATAGATGTGTAAACATGCAGATAGAGACAGCATTACTTATTGTATACCCACAGAAATTATTACATCAGTTTACCTTACCACAGACGCTACAATATGTGGTCTTATTACTAGAGATATCGTTCTCTTTCAGACAACCTTTTAGCTGAGGACACGGTACACTAACTTATAAAATAATTTAAAAGATACATAATATTACTAGGGACCGATTAAAGAAAAACACGTAAAACAACTAATACCGTATCTTGAAATTTTTAAATAAGAACTTGTGTTTACGTGCCTCGTATACCATATACTATACCGTATACCTAATACGGTTATAAAACACTCTGATTATTTATGTTGTTACTGTGACAATCATATTGACTGGATCTCCACTTCGAAACCAAATTATATAAAGAAACATTAGTAAAAAAATTTAGATCTATTCTGCAAAACTGTGGTATCTGAAATCTCATGTCCAATCACACTCACGTTTCACCCGTCTCTGTCGTAGTCGAATGACATAAAAATAACAGCCAACAGTTTTATTACGAGCCATATTTCCAAACCTTTCATAGGGTGACGCGTAAAAATGTTATCGCCATTAATCGTTCCGTATCTCGCGAAGTCTTTGTAGCTCAGGACAGCTTTGTCATTCTTTGTCACCAAGAGTGTTGTAGCAATGCTCATTATTCGTCTTTTCAAAGCTAAATAAGGCTTAATCTAGATATTTGCATCGGATTCCCACGCGTTCTTAGCGAGATGTACAGTCGGAAAATAAAGAAGTTACTTAAAACGGAACGAGTACTCATGAATTTTGTGTATAATACCGATACATACCGGTATTTCAATTTATACCGTTACTGATATTTCAAAGTAACAATAAAGATTGAATTCTTTATTTATTTACTTCAAAATGTATTTTAAAATAGTTGTTGTTAATAGAATATTTTGTTTTCATTAACGTTAATAATTTTATTATAACATGGTTTCTTCTTTATCACTAAAAGATTAATGTATTTTTAGTAACAAACCACTACAACGTTTAATCATTAATTATTGAGTACGTAAATGATCTGTCATTTGTAAAAAGATTGTGATAATACAACATATTCTCTACTAAACTCGCACTAGTGACGTGGGTTTCGACATGTAAATTTATTTAATGAGTAGAACTTTTGTTTCTATACCGTCGTACAGTTCTCTATTGTCCCATTACTGCGTTTAAAATAACTCTGCAACGACTACAGTTTATTTCATAGTAACTAAAGTTGTTATATATTCATAGAGAGCAATACAAGTAATAGAATCGCAGTCATAACGTATTCGTGACTTATTTATTCATAGACTGTTGTCGTAATAATTGTTCTGCATGCATAATTTTATTTTTACATTACTTATTATGTTGTTGAAGGCTAAATGCTTCGATGAATTCTTTCTCTGCTTCGAATTTGGTGTGAATAAATAGGTCCTTAGGGCAAATCCAGTGTTTGGAAATTAAACCGAATTTTGCTAAAAGCCAGAGAAGCATTAAAGCATTAAGAATTGACTCGAATGGGATATACAAAGAGCATTTAAACAGATTTATTTTTTTTATAATAATTATTATTTTCTAAAAATAATAATTTCCCAAAGTAAAAAAATGGTTAACTTTTAACACTATAGATACATTCAAAATCATCATCATAGAAAATCAGTAACAAGACGATGAAAATGCCCTACAAATGAAAGTCAGATAGCATTAGATTATCAAATAAAGTTAATGTTACGACAACTATAATGTTATACATATAGCTTCATATTTTATTACGATTATTATATATATTATATATAACGATTATTATTGCATCAGAAATATCCATATATAAGTAAACGCCAGAGACGTCATGAGTACGGTCACGCCGACGAATTAAACGGAACGCCGCACGTGACCCGGGTGATGGCAGCACCGTATCTATGACAACGCACGACAACTCGATCTACAACGGCGTCTAGCTGAGGGACAGGGGCTATGACAACACTCACTTGTGTGTCAACCGTGCTGAAGACTAGTGCCTCTCTGTTAGGAATAGTTGCACATTTCGTTTGTAATTATTGTTAACAATGAATTCTTTCGTAAATGTTGCTCCGTTCGAATAACCAATTATGTGTCCACGAAGATGTATGACCACAGCGTCAGCATACTTATATATGTTCAAGCCGGCATACTTATATATGTCGGAGGAAGTAGAAGGAAGCTTAGTTGATTGCTGGTTATACGATGCGAAATCGATTATTTATTTAAAGATTAATTTGACAAATCTTTGTTTAATATTATGTGATTTGCTCCATCTTTACATTGTAAAAATTCTAATTAATTTGTCGAACAAACAGACGGAAATGTGCTAATTAGTTCCGGCAACGGAATTGAGGGCGTTTGTTTACTAAAAACATTTGTTAAATCCTTATTTTATTTCATTCAATTTATTCCTTTTTAATAGCTTGTTAGTGCCTTTTTAATAGCTTTTTAATAGTTGTTTGTTGCAAGATGTTATTAATTTATTTAAAGTTATTGTATTATTTAACGTCCAATCAGAGTAGAGGGCAGCCCCCAGCGGGGTCGAAGCGGCATCTTAATTTTTACCCTGTGGTGAGACAGAGGCGTCTTGTTGAATGAGTTGACGGAGGTAGAGACGTTTGAATTTGGCTTCCGATGGAGTAAGACTGGTGTCGCGAACCCGCTGTTCATAAAACATAAAACATTTATAATACCATAATTAAATAAATGTACAATAATGAATACTTCGTTCTGTGCTCGCATAAAGCCTCAATGACTGGTCAATGGTGATGTCGAAGCAATATTTATTAATTAGTATCTAATTAGTGAACAAACGCTGTATACCTACCACACTTTCTTACAATCACATCTGTCTAGTCTTAGCATATTATGATCTTATAATAATTTTAGCTTTATCATAACTAAATTCGAAATATTTGAAAGCCACTTTAATGTATCATTTTAATGTCTCGCTGGATTGGACGCAAAATGATACGCGATCATGTCACACATCCCGTCCGATACACCCTGTCCCGTTTGTGACCGCGTATCTGTTATATGTCATATCGGGTACTAGTATCGTGATCAGCAGTACGAATGTAGTATGGACGCATTTTGGTACTGTGTCACGATGTGACTATATAATTTGATGCATATTTAACTGCTTTCCGTCTCGAGGCGTTTTTTCCCCGATCATCGAAGGGGCACGCAATGCCGCTCGGGAGAAATTGTATACGGGATCGGAAAAAAATTGTAACGCCTTCAACATGATACGCATTGCTGACATGCTGACAAGCTGACAAAACATAATTAAGCGTGGACGAGGTTTTGGGTTATTAATGATTCGATATAGTCGAAACAGGCGTCCATACTTACGGAGATTAAGATGATAACAAGTGTGGTCCCGGACTAAGGTATTCAGTTGCTGGTGCTAGACAGATAGGTTGATAAGCTGGTTAAGCTTTCTTCTCGTCCAACAACACGTCGGTAACATCGCTGATATTGCAGGCGTACATATACTAGATTGACGTTGCCATCACGTAACCCATCTGTTACCAGCTGTTACCAAATAAATGTTTCTGTAATTATATTTTTTGCACAGAATTATTACAAGCGCAAGCTTACGACTAGCGGTCAATTTAAATGATTGCCTCATTGTTACAGATCCAGCGGGGATGACAAGATCGTTCTGGGCTCGACTGTTTTCCTGGTATGTATTTTGTTCAACTGCGTAATTTATTACGATTTTTACATATTGTGCCTATCAGTATTGTGATAGTATGTAGGCATTTGTATGGTAATAGCTGCTGCTAAATATGATTCTAGTAGCATATCTGTTTATTATGATTAAAATTCAGTCAGTTGTCATCTCACATACCTACATCACAACTCATAATTGACTCTCGTTTCTCCCACTAACAGAGATTAAGGCCGTAGTCCACCACGGTGCTTAAGTGCGAATAAGAAGATTTCACCTTTATTCACTTTTGTGAACGTCATAGAGAAGTCATAGCTGTGCAGGGTTCTTCAAGATACTTTTCTTCAACGAAGCGAGTAATTAATATTTAATATACAAATATTGTAAAAACCTGATGTGTGTAATATCGAATTCGAGTTCCCCGTGCTAGTCACAGACTTTCTAACAGCTAGGCTTATTAGGCGAGGTTGTTTAATCAATATCCTAACACTAATATTATATTATAAAGAAAATTATAAATGGAAATAACTGATTGTTTGCAATATTTTCCGAACTGTTGTGCAGTGGAGAACGTAATTAAAATTAACATATATATGCATATACATTTTATATATTATAAATAGAGGTGCGATTTATGTGAGTTTGTGTATATGCGGAAAGTAATCTCTGGAACCATAGCACCTATTCCAAAAATTATTTTACCATTTGAAAAATACATTATTCCAGATGGTCCTAGGTTATGTAGTATAAAGAAAAATATCCTTCTCTCTGTCTGAATGCGATAGTCTCAAGATACGGGGTTCCATACGGTTTTTACCAATAGATAGACTGGCGCACGAGAAGGTTTAGACATATGACATTAGGAAATATTTATAAAACTAAAGCATTGATTACTACTTGTGAACGTAAAAATCAAGTATGCGGAAGTAAAGCGTTACTAATAAATGTTATGTTACTAATAAATGATAAACCAACTAGTTTGTTGACTCTCAAGTTGTGAAAGGAGTCCTGAATCCAGCACTGGGACAGTCATGTTTGATCATATTTTTGTAATGATAATTCTATGTAACTGTGCGTGCAACTTGTGCGTGCCGCAATCTAATCTAATATTTGCTTTTAAACTTTTAATTTAACTTAACCTGAAGCTAAATAGATGCTACAGAACATTTTAAATAATACTTGCAGTTAACTCACAAAGTGTAAACCACAGCGATACCCCAAGACCGCTATCGCGCCGCACAGACCTGCGTGATTTGATGTTGTTTTTGACTCTTATATTCTTAGCCGTAAGGTTGAAATTCGATGTTGAATGTTCTAGCCTACATGCTTAAGCCTTTGGAAATCACTAAGAATATTAACCTTGCAGCATCGGGCGCCTGAACAGCAATGGCAATCTTGGCAATACATAAAATGATACGGGGCGATTATAGAAATACGTATTATACGTAAAGCACTTAAAAATATTTACTTTATTCTCTCGATATATCGCAGGTTTACACTTCTAAATTTTTATGTTGCCTAAGCAATAACCGTCCACTGCACAAGAAAGTTTTTCTAACACAAAAGCCTGAAACATGTTTGAAAGCTTATATTCATCTTAATAGTAAAGTCCAAAGGTATGTTTTTGGAATGTATGTATACGTGACTGATAATGGAAAATTTTCATACGCATTTCTGTGACGAAGGGCACATTATTACCGATCACGATTGCTATGTGAAGATAACAGTCGAAATTTTGATACCCCAATTGATCACTATTCTCTCCACCAAGCTTTAACAGGGCAGAATCGACTTCAGGCTCCAAGGTGACGAGACGTTCTTTTTTTCTTGCAGTGTGTTGTACATTCATTAAATTGCACCCATTTTGTTATTACAACGAACTCAATAGCACCTAGTTTTATTTAATTATTTATTTGATCGCCAACATAATTAATTATTTATTATACATATATATTTCGCTAACAGTGATTTTCTTAATGCTATTATAATTATAGGCGTAAACTGCATGCAAATAGCCAAGTATTTCTTATAATTTCAAGCAAATTAACTCTAATTAAGTTTGCGTTTCTTATTTTTATCCTATCAAAACGCATTCATGTATAGCACTAAAACATCATGTCTATAATCGCACCCAAACAGCTTTACGCCCGAGGTTTCTCGTTATCTGGTCGGTACAGCGCAAACGATTCGGAAAATCGAACTGGGATGCCGTCCATTACCAGTATTACTATTCGGTTCCAACAGTTCAAGAGATGGCAGATAGGACGCCTTGTGCGCTTGACATTCATACTTTTTCAGCTCAAAAGATCCTTTGAGCTGGAAACCGAACGAGCCTTGATGAAGAAGCCGAATACAGACGGTGAAAATATATGTTTTGGGATTCGTGTTCGGAGTTATTGGGACCGTTTATTGAAGATAGTTTCAATTTATGCTTTATGGCTGTTAATATATAGATATATAGGTATCGGTCATCGCAATATGAAACATCCTGTAGTTTTGTAGTGCTTATCGAGTAAAAGTTCCGGGTACGATTCAACGATAGAGGGTAGTAATTTTTGATATGTAATTTTTTTCTGGTCTTGTTTTCCGTGATGTCTAATGTGTATGTCCATTTCTTGGACATGCAAAGGATCCGCAACACGGAATCCTACTTCTAAAGTATGAGTGTGACCCATAACAATGAATACTAATTAGAAAGTGTACATAAAAATGGACTTTGGTATTCTCGCCTCTCATTTCTCAAAGATTAAAAACGACAGAAAGTAACTGACATACCCGAGTGCTCTCCATGTTCCTGAAGATATAAAATCTGCCAGTTTTCAATTGGCCAGCATGCTGGAATGAGGCCTCTACCACGGCAGATTACTTTAGACAAGGGTTACAGGTTGTAATGATGACAACGAAAACTTTGTTATTAAGTTTATTATCTCCGAGTATCTCTTAGATATTTCCGGTTTATCCAGTGTCACGCTACTAAACCGGTTCTAATGCGATTTTTATTTACAAATATGTACTCTGTCTTTTTGGAATTTATGTATTTGTGTATGGAGCGGACAAATGACTTAAGAAATTTAGTTATTAAACCAAAAAACGTAGATATGTGGTCAGAATTTGCAATGATGTACATAAATTACTTTCGGATGAGCCACTTTATTGGCACACATACGACTGTGTCGACAATAAGTATGCTTTGCAGTTATCATTCACAGGTTTTTGTGTCAGAGGCTTGGGATAGACACCTACAGGTCCCATTTAGGCATTTAGGCTTTGTGTCGACCGTACGAGGAACATGTCCTAGATACAGACATAACAAACATGTATGACGAATGTGTAGACATATATCTGGAGAAAACTGGAACCTAACAGTTAAAAGATTTTTCTGATGCGACACCATCTCGTATCAGTTTTAGATAACCAATATATATATATATATATAGTCGATCATCATAGATCGCCATTAAACTATACTACATTAAACTACCCTCAATTTCTGGCTGGGAGATGAGAATGATGGATTTAGTTAAGCTCGCTCACCAATCATGATACCTTATTTACTTCTAATATACCCAAATCTATGCCCTCCCAAGCGAGTGTGTACGCAATATTTATTCTGACACACATAGATAAATAAGAAACGATGAA
>PDGT01000042.1:2218654-2306132 GCA_003671415.1 Megathymus violae
GCATTGTGTTTTACTGGACCGGAGTTAATACATGATACCTTATTTACTTCTAATATACCCAAATCTATGCCCTCCCAAGCGAGTGTGTACGCAATATTTATCCCGACACACATAGATAAATAAGAAACGATGAACTCAAATCGGACTCTTGTAGGATCCGTAAGGTAAATAATGTATGCTAGGAATATTTTCCGTTTGCTGTAGAATTTTAAAAACATATTACTCTGGAGTTCTGTTAACTGTTAAATTATTAAATTAACGGTATGTTATTTATCCCCAACTCTAAAATTGTTTATCTGACGTAGATCTAATCCGTCCATCATCGGGTCAGCTACAATAATTCTGTAATGTACGAAATTTCGACTTTCCCATAATGTAGTTTCGATAAAAATCAGACGTAACAGTCGCGCGAATGAACGAAAAAAATATATGTTTTATCCGAACAGGGACAAGCGTGAAAATTGACGTACACCTAAAACTATGTTGTGTTTCGTGTGTGTCAAAATCAAACGGCAGATGTAATACAACTAGCCAATCGCTTAGTGGCTGCTAAAGTAAGGTAAGTAAGGTAAGGTGCTAATGTATCTTGCTGTTGACACAGTTTCGACTCAAAAGCGCCCGTCCTTTGACGAGAGCACGGAACTCGGATATAGCTTTTCTTTAACACGCCGTGGCGCGTCTGTACACGTACATATGTTGGTGTAAATACAAAATCTGGAGCTGCTCTTAGATGTCTTGATCCGTATAGAACGTATTGTCGTTGATAGCAGCAAAAATATTTTCCTGATGTACAAAAATATTGATGAATTGATAATTTACTCTTATCCGAAACTAGAATATCCTAGTTGCGTGGTTATCATGGTTGCCGTAACGACTCTGTGAAAGTTTCATTTGACGGTGCCACGAACTGTGAAACTTATTAAAAGCGCAAATGTACAGGTACTGTATGGTAGGCAGATATGTATAAATGATACATTTAAAATTTCACTGTCGAGGAGAGCACCTTAACAACGCTTACTTCACCATGCCGTTCCATTGTGGATTAATGGAAGAGTTATTGGCCCACCAAAAGTGTATCTATTCCCTATAATTATGAATCTATAATAATTATATCTAATTTATTGTGACAGCCGCTCGCTTTTGTTAAGTGATAATAAATTTAATAAGACGAATAAACAATTTGATTCCAGGAATTTGATGGGTTCTCACGGTATCCTGTACTTCTCTGTGTGTTAGATTTTTGTGTGTGTAAGAATTTTATATGACGAAATATACTCTACAAAGCCGGAAGAAGATTTCTCCCTCCATAACAAGAAGGTAAGTCTTTCTGTGCTACTGCAGCATTTCCAGTACCACTTTTACCTTTTTAAATCTGTGTTAGGTTTCCTCTTCTCCTACAAGTAACAGTGAGATATGACTAAATACGCAAACAACAGTTTATTAAAAAGTCGGTTCCACGAAGTACGTCTCATTTTTTGCATATTACTGGCCGAACATTTTCAAACCCGAATGTAGAGTTGCTTGAATACTATTGTATAGATAGGATTCTAAAATAAAACATCATAACGTTGTAATTTACTCTCATTTTGTACGTAAGATATGTTGTTTTATGAACCTTGTCGTTGGTATAAGTGTATTTGAATTATATGTATAATGTAACAAAGCATAGTCAACGGCGCAGGGTATACGGTAAAACTTTAAGGAGTTTATATTTACAACCTACCTATTTGATATCATTGTAATGTCATGCTTATATTTTAATTATATCTAATAATTAAAAAAAACGAATTCGATAACACAGAGAAATTGAAATAGAGGTATATTCATTTCCTCAACTTTCAGCTTAAAATAAATAGTAAACATTTACCATGTAAGTGTGAAAATAATTATCCCTTTAAAACTAGCATATAATTCCTCATAATGCATTGTCTTTCAGAAAAATTTATTATACAGTTTTCGAAGGCCACCGATTAGGTTAGCATAAATGTATATACATATGTTCACAAAATATACCCTCGCAAAAACGTTCGAAATGCGTCGACTTGGAAACCGGCTCGTTCCTAAACATTAGAATTCCGGACGAATTTAACTCAATAATTTCTGGTCGAGATATCGCAAACAATGCTCATGCGCTCCTCCGAACCGGACGCAAGTTTGATGCACAACAAATTCCATCAGGAAATAGACGTTTAGGTATCTTCGATTTCAATTCGTTAGGGTTGTCACTTGGGGAAATTTATAGATCAATTGATTGGGTTTGTTCGCTTGTTTGTGATAATAGTCCAGTTTAGTTAATTAATTATTATTTAAAGGTCTCAAATATTGTCGGTCTAAATCATGCAAAATAGGGACCATAATTTCATTTATAATTTTTTTCCGTAGTCCAACATTAGTAAATACAAAAAATCACAGTTTTATAAATGTAAAAATTTTTTGATAAATTAATGATAACTAAAGTATAGTCATGGCGAAAGTCATAAAAAACCATAAAATAAACTAATCGTGACTTGTTTACTTAAACAGCACAATCTGCGGTGATATAGCTTTTAAAGCCGTAATGGCTGTAAGGTAAATATTTAATAACTTTTCCGGTATATTAGTGATTATTCTCCTTCTCTCTTTTAAGAAATATTATATAATAACCATTTAAGATATTCATATCCTAAAAAATATTTGCACTTTCATATTAATGAAGTCCACATAGAAGTTTCGAAATGTCTTTATTTTCCAAGCCAGCAACCCTAGCGAGAGATCTAAAGGAAAATAAAACGAACTTTCGGTTGGGGTCTTTGTGACAAGATTTATTGACAAAATTTCGGTATAGTTACTTTGAGGAAGATTTTAAGATAACATATAGGTACACCTTACAACACTATAATGCTCAATCAAAATAATCTCACAATCAGAGAGGGTTCATCACAATATGGAGAACTCTCGGGTATAATGTTTCCCAACGAAGTTTTCTTTCACCGAAACAAGTTATAATTTGTATACGCACATAATTTGAAAAATTATAGTTTTTTTTAATGTTAATAGCCGACAAACGAGCAGTTGGGCCACCTGATGGTAAGTGGTCACTATCGCCCATGGACATCAGCAAGACCAAAGGTATCACCGATGCGTTGTCGGCCAGGAATGAAGAATGAGAAGAAGGTAAGAAAGAAAGTACTGGCTCTCAAGCCCCCAGCCGGAACACGACGAATCGTTTGGCGGCTAATTCAGGCAGAAGGGTGGTAGCTAGCAAGGCAGACTTCAGGGAGAGATAATAATACCAGTAATCATATTAATGACTTAATAATAATACTGATAATATAATCTTTATGCGAAGCCCTATGACCAATCAGGCCGGCTTCTGTCGCCTCTTACGACACCCCGTTCTGCCAGCATGGGATTGGGGGGAGTATTCTAGGCTGCCCCAAACGGTACCAATAATACAAAGTTGCATACTTTGGTCGAACTGAAGACTCCCCGTACATGAGACCGACATTCATTTAATTTACATTACTTTACTTTACTTACATTTACTTAATATTACCTTATTATCTTGGGTGTATTTGATTCCAATGGAATTGAACACAACGCTTATGCAAATATATAATAAAAAGTGAAGTAAATTGTATAAGCTTGACTGAACAGATATTTTTCGGAACTTTTTAACAAGATTTACAACGTTGCGTCGTAGCTGTTGTTCAGTAATATTACATGTTACGACATGTAGGAGGTGACATATTATAGTTACATAAAAATATGTGCTTCATTCCCTAGTGTTGCAAATCGAATGTCCTTCCCACATGTCCACTCAAATTTAGTACGACCTACTTTCATAGCATGAGTGATGAAAAGTAATAAATTCGATAAACGACTTCATTGTTATTGTTATCGAGCTGTGGCATTTTATATCGAGAGATCTTGACAAAGACGATTGCAATCGAGTAGCTATTCGATTTTGCAACCCTTAAATGTCGATGCAAGAAAATAAAAATCAATCATAAATATTAAGACGTAGTAGTAATTACATTTCAGCGCATTGTTGCAGAATTGTGGATAAAATTTAATGCTTAAATTATTTTGGGCCGACAAAGATTTGATTGAACAATCACAGTCATATTAAATTCCGTTTGTTATCTGAATAAATGTTTATAATAGCATTCAATTTTCTGTAATTTTCAACTGAATGACCGAGCAAATGGGTTAAATTCAAATGAATTTAAAGTTCCTTTTTATCGCGCACATTCCTTAATTTCAACCAATGGTTCAAACATAGTGGGGCTCAATCCTTACGAGCTTTGAAAGTTCTCGGATCGCTCTTAGAATATTGTCGAATTGAAGACTGAACGACTCTTAATAGTACCAACAAGATCCGATGACTTTTCGTCCCCTCCAGTGCACGGAAACCCACATAACATTTGATCAGAAGCGATCGACTACGAGTACCTACCGAGTTACAGAGTAAAAATAACAAAACGCGGTAATTCCAATTCCACCCAAATTAAATTTCCGAATAAAACGCTTATGACGCCTCACGAAAATCTAGGTATTGTCTACTTGCATTTTTAACCTACAAGTTTCGATTATACGACAAATACAAAAAAGAATATATAATCGATTCAGAGCAATCCTGTAAGCTTGTCCGGTTTAATTGGATGTGTTACTCGTTTATTCGCTGAATTATTCGGAAATTTGCAATTCGATTCCGTACAAAAACCGAATGATTTTTGTCGTTGTTCGATGTGGCTCGATATGTGTTGCATTATCATCGATGGTTATAAATCGGGTGTGTAGTTTTCTCATAATTTTGGTACTAAACAAATAAAGGCTGCAACAAACAGTCATAACCCTGTGCTAGGATTCCGTATGTAGCGGGAAGCATGCACAAAACATACGACCAAGATGTATCGACAGACAAGATGTTTCACTTAAATGTCTCTTCCGGCTGGGAATCAAATCCAGTAGCTAGGATATGAAGAGTCACTGTCCAGTACTGGTATACTGATGATAACAAATTTTTATCTTCTGCTGTTTCATCGTTAGTCGCATTGGCGACGGTGGTGAGAATTGCGAATGGATAGGGTACATCTCTGACGATTAACGTTTCGTTCTTCTAATATGTCAATGAAGTAAGTCGACTTAATATTTATCGCCTGCTCGTTACATTGAATGTTAATAGGTCGCGGCGACACTTGATGTGTGATATACTACTTCATTATCCGTTATTTTTATTACACAATATATTATACGGGATAATGTGGATATAACTGTGATACCGATTTATTTTATTATTTTGTGTAATGATTTTCATTTTTAATATATATCCATAATTTTTAAAGTATTTTATATAATTATAGAGAGAGCGCGGATTTTGTAAGTATAGTATGTATATGCCGAAGGTAATCTCCGTAACCACGGCACCCACATAAAAATTGTTTTACTATTTGAAAGGTACATTATTTTGGATGTACATAGGACATATATATCAGGTATAAGAAATAGCTAATACCATGATGATATTCGTCAGTTATGTCTCAATATTTGTTAATTTACTTCTTCTACTAAGATAATTGTTCCAGCCGAAAAAGTCTGTGTGGCCGAAGAAACGCTCACATACTCACACCTCCGCACTAGGATTATTTGCGTGTAGCACGGAGTACACATATATGACATCACAAACACATAAATGTTCGCTCGGGTTGGGAAAAGAACCACTTCTCGCGCTGCAGGCAGTGTCACTATCAACTGGGCTACGGAGCCATCGACATATTATAATTACTCTATAAATGAGGGTTAAAGTTACGTTTCTTTTAAGATTAACTTGGTTTTTTGATTACCGTTTAGTTCTAGACTGAATTGAGTAAAGATATGCACTCGACCTGACCAACATAGGTCAACTCTTGAACTTCGCGCAGAGATTAAACATCTTAAATGCCGTTGATTGCAATAATATTTCCACTGTAATTATTACGAACATAAATTGATGACAAATAACCTTTCTTTAACTGTAATACTTCTTTAGCTTTAATAAATTTCACGCTAGATTCTAAAAGTAGGGTAACTAAGCAGGTCGGTGAGGAACTCTTCTATCAGGCTCGAATACCCTTAAGATAAAACTATTTTTCACAGAGTGCAACGGTTTCCAACAGAAGGAACCGTTTGCCGTAGGCTCGTGCGTCGTTCAACATGGTGCATCACGATTAGTGAAAATTGCCATGAGGTCAATAATGGATGGAGCCTCACGTTGAAGAAAATTTAAATAGTATACAACTATTCACTGGTACCGTTAAGTATACAATTATTAAGGATTAATGTATTGCAATGCGCGTTGGGAGCTTGCGTGAGTGGATCAGTAGATAGGGGACACGCCACAACACGCCTCGTTATCAACACGTTACGACTGGACACAACCCACTCTGCCTATGTTGTGCAACCACAGTTATAATTAAAGTTACAGATAAATAAATATTACAAAATAAATGTTGTCAAGGATTATAAAGTAATTTGCAATTCCGATTTCACAATAGTATTTTTTTAGATCTTGCCTATAATCTTTTACTTCGCTTAGGATCAGTATTTAGAATCACTCTTTACCCTCAAGAATCAATTATAGAATCTTTTGCTTACTCGCAACTGGAACACCGCACTCGAAGCAAAGACTATCTTTACCCTGTAATGAGTATAACCCAAGTGCATTTTATTTATTATCATAAAAGATAACATTAAATACATTCAAACCACAATTTCAGTTTAGTGCAATCTTTCTCGACAAAAAGCTAATTTCGTGCAGTAAACCAAGCAACACTTGTTTCTTCCAAGTATCCACAGTGGTGCGATAGTTACGAACTTCGCGATACGACGCCGAAACAAGTTCTTCGAACGTGAGTTGCATGTTCTTCTCAATAAACTTTGAGAATCTGGAATCTGGGCGTGTCCGACCCGGGGACCGTTACGATCTATTTCAGCGGCGATGCCACGTATTTTTTTGTGTATTTAGCGTTCCGTGTACCCGATCAACGAAATTGCTATAGCATAACGCAACTGACTATATGCCTATCATTACACCGAATAAAAAAGACTGAAAAAATTAATCTCGCGATGCTGCAAATTTGTAGGAAAACGGAAATTTATATCTTTAAATCAACATATTATTTGTTAGACGACTCCGTGTCCCAAGTCGTGGTGAAACCGTCTGCCGAGCGTAGGGTTTCATTCATGCCGGTTAGACATTGAGTAGAAATAAGGTAAATTTTATTTCAATAAATATCCAGGAGCAATTCATTTACTGTACCGAATCGTTAGCAGAATAAATATTTGTAATTGCAAAAATTGTATTTTTAATGCCTATGTCAGTTATCAGCAACAAAAGTCGTTCCATTGGACACACAATCTTCCCACAATCTTCAAAACTCAGTCAAGCTACTGGGTTTCGGTCTCCTCTCAGACTAACTGTAGCACACCGTCCCCGCTTCGCTTCTGAAAAGCTACGCCTCACGCTCAGAAATAGCATCTGCATTGCTTTTGGATTGGGTTTTCTCGTTCTGTGAATTACAAATTACAATATTAAATCATAACTTTTTTTATTTATGGACGAATTGCAGCGATACAAACGTAACACCAATATATTGCTTACTGCAATACATTAGTGAAAACCATAACTAAATCGGTTAAGCCGTTTGTGAGATTAGCGCAAAAAACGTACAACAAACAGACAACAATTCTAACAACTATTGTTTTGTGGTCTATTACGTTAATAAAGGCCCCTAATAATGTTTTTTCTCAAATATGGTTCATGTACAGAAAGCAATCAGTTAGAATTTTATTATATGTATAGATAGATATACTATTGCCCACCAGTTACCAGGCTGTCTAATGTTCAAAGCTTAAAGTTTTAGTTTGTAAACTTCAGTCTGTGAAAACATCATGAATAAGTCTCCCAAGCCCAAGTGATAGATGATTGATTTCAAATAGATTTAATAAAACAAAGTAAAATTTAATGAGAATTGCAGCTAAAGAATCAACTCTAAAATGACCGCACTGCAAATGGTTGTTTTTCGACATTCATTTCATAAAATATAATAACAATACGCCAAGAAGTTCAGTGCAGCAGAAGTTAAAATATGCAGTAAGTACCTAATTAGTATGCTTATGTTCACTGACCCACATCTGGAACAAATAAGACTTGTTTTGAAAACGTCGCGTAACAGCTACATTTCCTATTTAAATCTGCAACATATTATTTCGTAGGAGATTTGGAAAATTAACTCTCGACTTCATACGTATTTACTTTATAGTCTGCACTTGAATAGACCTCGGTTCGCTTCGGGAAACATAATCTTTGTGTTTCTTAATAGTAGTCGCACCCGTATCCCATGTTACAAATTTTTATGAGGCGTTTATAAAATTTGTTCTTACTCCTATATTATTCTTTTAGCAGGCCCTCTAGGATTTTTATCTATAATATTATTTACTCTTGTAATAACACTTTTTGCGACCCTTTTTTCGCCACTGCCTTCCATTCATGTCTAAACACAGGACTTAACTTTCTTCGTTCCTTTTAACACAGATTGACATAAATCTTGGTTCTTCAGCCGTTCTGCATATTTAATATTATGTCAGTAAGACCTTATTAATCATAAACACCGGTGCCAACCACGAAATGCAAGCCCGCATTCTACAAACTCATACGGGCAAATTGTATCTACAGCAAATTGGAACCTATATTTTACGTTTTAATTAAACCGTATGAAATGTGTCCGGTAATCTTAATATATATATATATATATATATATAAACTACTTCATCAAGAAGCTTCATACAACCATTCGACTTGATTTATTACAATCTTGTATAAGCCATCATTAACGAGGCGACGACAAGCATAAGCGACATAAGGTAGAATGGTCTGATGATTAATATATGAGCCGTTGACGTCCTCTCTCCTCGGTCGTCTAATGAAGAATGCCCCGCCCCCCGCTGTCGTGACGCTTATATAGTTCCCCCTCTCACGCGTGATTGATGACTCCGCCGCATCATAGCAATTCCGGTGGCCAGGGTGATGTGGGTGCGATCCTTAACATAATTACGTCTCACATAAAATGTATTGGAGCGATAAGAGAGAACGATTTACTGTTTATAGATACAGACGCGAATCTGGATGGACAGCGGTCGCTGATCTATATCGACTTTTCATTTCTGCACTCACCTAATATATTGGATCCAAAGGTTATATTGATTATATGGATTATATGGATAAAGGTTATATGGATGTTATTTACACTCTTTGCCAACAATGACTTTTATCTGTCTTGAAAAATTCCTTTTGTTATTATTTACTTTGTCATAAATATTTAATTGTGAGTTCTCAAAGATGTACAGCATACCAACATTTTTTCATTTTCCTAAACTATTAACTTTGTTATTCCGAAAAGAGATAATACGAAATTTGTTTGTGATGATCACGATGCTTCTCCCCTTTGCCATTTATGAGGATGTGTGACATTTGCAAACGATAGCGATCATGATTGTGACATGCAAGTGGCTGGGACTGCATTGCGAAACAAGTTCATCTAACATTTAAACTGTTTAATATCAATATATAAATTTGTGAGGAATCTCTAATAATGGAGATGAGTCTAAGAATAGGTCTTAATAATGATATGATAAGTAATTAGTCAACATTTACTTCTCGAAGTATCATACATGTAACATAATTGACAATAAAATTTTAATTCATAGCGTTGAATAGTATTTGCGGTTCTCAAAATAAGTTAAACGCGAAAGAAAAAAAAGTGTTGGCTCGGTCATCGTTAGTGGAGTAATGAGTATTTCCGTGCTTCGAGGGCACCTACATTGGTCCTTTGTAACTCTGTTGGTATTGTCCTTACCTACTGAGCGAGAGGTCCCTGGTTCGAACAAATATTTATACGACAGATATTTCTTTGTCTTGTCTGCCATGTTTGTAATGTAATTTTTTTTATCTGACGATGCCACTCGTAATACAGGAAATCGAGTGTGGATGTGTGGAGATATGAGGGCTTTGGAATACGTTTCAAAAAAAATGGAAAAAAGGCATTTTTTTAAGTCTCCTAATGATAAAATCAATCATGTGATAAAAATGATCACTACACAGGAGAGTGAAAAGACTTTTATAACTTAGACTTCATCATCACATACCATCAGGTGTGATTGTTGTCAAGCATTAACTTATTTTAATTACAAAAAACAAGTCAAATGTAGTCACAAATATGTAAATATGTTCATTGTAATGAAACTAGTAACCTGTTAGCTATCTACATACACATATACCATATGAACAACATAATAACGTGATAGGACAAAAGAGCGCCGCTTCGAACGCGTCTCCCGTGTCGTTTTGATTAATAAGTGCCGTTGACATTCTAATTAACCAGCTAAAAGTCACCCGGCTAAGCTTTTGTTTCGTCGGTGAATGGGACGCTCAAATACCAAGCTCTCCCCCAGCTAGGGCTGCCATTTGGCCAATTCTCTGCACAATATATTTTAGGATCATCAGAAGATCTATTGTTTATAGATTGTTTAGTAAGAATTTCTCGTTTAATGATTTTCTGTACCTGATTTGAAAGTCACTTTGATTTAGTTCCAAACAAGAACTTGGAAATGGATTATAAACTTTTACGCAAACAAAGCAAATCTAAAATCAAGGTGAGAAAAAAAATCATTCGCGAATAACACGCAGAGTAGAGATGTACGAGACTTTGTGTTTACTCTCTTCATATTGGCACAAAATACTGGTTCAGCGTATTAGTTCAGCTGATTTTGACTTGTTAAAATGCCAAACAAAGCCACTTGTGTGCTTATTGTCTGTATCGCTAATGTTCAATATAGCGGATGTGAAAGTTTTAAACATATTTTAAATTACGGATATTTTATAAGAGATGCCAGCGATACAAGTATTGGTATATTATGTTCGACTACCCAGCTTAGCATACCAAAGGTCATGTGCTGCGATAATATTCTGATCTCCAAATTATACTTTAGCATAACTGTTATTATAAATGATCACGCCTGCGATACTCCATTTCAGTATCTCTGGAATATAATACATCTCTGTAACACCAAATATTTAACTGAAGTTGTTATCTATGGTTTGCAAAAACGAGTACTTAACGTCTTCGAAACTAATAAAATTATTAGAATTCTAAAAGAAAACAAGTGTACGTCAGTTTCTTTTGTCACGTTTAAAACCGCTGGTAGTTGCAAGAAAACAATTCACGTCCACCGATTGACGAGATAGATACAGAAGTGACACAAGCAGACAGACAAGTGTTAAAAAACATGCCCGGTTATATATAATTAACGCGGTCATGCCCAATATGTATATATATTTTCCGCTCTGATAATTTGGCAAATAAAGAGGTGCTTGTTAGTTTTGGGTGGTGAGAATTCCTTATCTCTGTCGCTATAGCTGTAAATGAGGGCGTAATAAGGAGCCAAGTGCCCACCTGCTACAGTGGTTGGCGTCATTGTACTCGCATGTTCCTGTCTATCACCCTTGGCACTACTCCAATGTCCGTTGACCTTTATAATGTAAGCCACTACGGGTGAGCACTGAGCTTGCAGCTTACAGTTGCGGCCTGCGATTGCGGCTTATACTAAAGAACCTTTTCAGCGTGGGGTCAATGTTCTATTATAGGATTATACTCTAGCAATGAATGGTGTCGTTCTTATCACAAATCTACTTATACTGATTACTTTGACGCTTAACTCGGTAACACAAATGTTTTAGCGCGAAAATACGGGCAAACATGTAATACGAATCCAATTCAACGTCTTCATGCATTCAATTATTTACTTTTATTTAAAGTAGGCATAACTGATAGACTTATATTGATTGTGAAATCCAAAAAAGCCTTTCAGCTAACTTTGTCGTGAGGCTGCCTGTCAGCGAAAAATCCCAATTTAAAATCCCGGTCTCAATAGGCTTTCATCACTCATGTTTTCAAGACGCTCTAAGTAAATTATTAACTGTATTTTCCGTGTCTATGGTCATATTAATTAAAACAAGCTTTACCAGCTCGCCTTAATACGTCATCGAGATACATGGGCGCAATATAAAGTGAGTTGCCTGTCGCTGCAGTAGGATCAACGGTCGCTCGAGCAGAAAATGGCGGATTGTTAGGGCTGTCATCAACAATATTACAAACTCGATCTTAACTTTTCTAGCCACGAAGGGTACAATCTAAACATGATCTCGGAGACATGATGGCTAATACGTCGATATCTCGCAAAGTAGAGCCGAGTTTGAATCCTGCGGCCACACTTAATTATTAAAATTTATCTGCGCATCACAAATTGTAACAAACAACGTCAGGAATCTTACTTACCGGAGCCGTTCCCGTAACATCCTGTAAGGTGTGCGAGGTCGACCAATTCGTACATTGCTAACGTGGTGGAATAGGGGTTTTGTCCCACATGTTGTGCGAGAAAACTTAAATTCGGCAGTAGGATAATTATGAATTGTGACGGTGTAGATATCCTTAAGTGTTCATTATTTAAATCGACTCGTCAGTATATCCGTTTCGCAGTTTATTTTGAAAATCCTAACGGTCCAAAACCTCTGGGACTACCCAGATGACCTTTAAGCACGAATAAATCCGGGGAGACACGAACTACAGCACCATATATACTGCAGACTGCTGCAATAGGCAGCCTGGAAGTGCACCTTTTTATTACTCACATTGCATCGCTTATCTTCTAAATACTTGCGGTTTTATCATGTAATCTGCCGGATAAGGCTCCCCACTACTATTTATTAGCAAAACAGCCATTTTCATGGAATTTACATAAAAAGCAAAGGACATTATAGTTGTTTCAGGTTTTAAAACAATACCGCGTGCGGCTAACTCCATTTTCCGGCGGAAAAACATTTTAAATCTCGTAACGCCATTAGCGTTGCGACGCGTTTTGTTTTTGCATCTAATTTAAATTTTTATGCAGACTATCTCCATGTTATACATCTGCATTTGTGCAGCTATTTCTTGTGTGTACCAAGTGTAAATGTATAATTTCCCAGAAATCTTCAAATGTTAGCATGTGTGTTTTTTAATTTATATAAGTTAACAAACGACGTAAGTAAAAAAGCCCTCCTAGCAAAGGTGGCCCACGGAGCATTCGGACCTCGAATACGGAAGCGAAGAGTCCTTTCCCTATGTAGCTTAATCAACCTGCGTTCTACGAGTTCGATTGCGACTGTGAAAGTGTAATAAAGTCTGTGCGGAACTATTGTGACATTTCACGAACCTGCGGATCCTGACACGTAATAATATTTAAATAATAGGCTTTTAGAAGGCGATTCGTACGCGATTCTGCTCATAACACTTATTTTCAACTGGAAGGCTAAAATGTCCTTTAACAATAATAAATATGCAGAAAGCTTCCAAATCAAATCATACACAGATTAGTTACGCTAGGTGTTGTTATAAGTAACAATTTTACATACTTTGTGTGTAACTTGTACATACATATTATAACAACAAGATATTTTTCTCAGTAAGACGGAGGGTAGGTTCACAAAACGCTTAAGCCTTAATGTGATCGGAGTTTACCAACTTCACCTTTGAGAACATTATGCAGCATTTCCTGTCAATGTTTTCTTTTAGTGAGATTAAAATTACACATATTATTGTTAGTGAGAATCCTTTTCAATTTTCGAATGTACACCTTTCTAGTGAGAATCAGAATCTCAAAACCGGGAGCTATCTATCCCTTGTGTGTTTATGTATCTACTGGTATCTGTGCTTATGCAGTGTTTCCATTAAATTGGTTTGTGTACTCAACTGTGATCTGAGTATAATGCGTGTTGTAAATTGGTTTGTTTTGGATGACTATACAAACAGTTGAGTCTGACGCTGTAGCAATAGAATTGACAACCGACAATTGACAACAATAGTTAAATGACTTCTCGCATTGGAATAATACATTGCGCACATGTCATGGCCGTCACGGGGAATAAATAATGACTGAAGATCTTGGATGATTATCATAATATTGTGGAAATAACTAATGGTTATAAATTTTATAATGCGAAACAAAACGCTGTTAGTCAAATTACTTGGACATGGAGTTGGTTTGATGTGAGTGTGTGTTAAACTAATTATGGATGTTGGTTGTCGAAGGAGGTTTTTAAAAAAGACGATATATTGTACTTGATTTATTGATAAAAATAATAATATAAAATGAAACTTTTTAATCCTAACTTAACTAATCCTAATTGACTGGTCTCGATCACTACGCGGTCGAGTAAGAGTACCAGCAGCGGAGGCGACCGCTTGCTTCGGCGATTCGTGCAAGAGCCCCGTGTGGTGTTGATGCTTGCGCGATGCAACGCTGGTTCGTGGGTAGCCAGTGTCTTCTGAGAAGCACCTGATGTGTTGCGCAAGACTCCCCAAGCGTGTGAACGCTACGTTGTGACATAGGGAGTGTAAGGGCCGTGTAACAAACTATAAACTTGTTTGTTTTGGTACTGAGAAAGTACCCATTGTTGTCTGGGTGCTGAGAACTAAGGATTTGAACTCGACTAGCACCACAATTCGTATATCACTTGCGAAGTGTGCTCTACGAAGCACATACCTTGCCTTACTTTAAGCCTTCTTTTTTCGATTTTAGACAGTCGTTTAGACTTATTGCCATACAGCCGTATTAATACGACACCACACAAAGTGGAGGATAAATCTACGCGGCTTCATTTGGAGCAACTTAGTGTAAGTTGCACCAAACTTCCTAGTTTGAAGGAATCAAGATTTGTCATTTGTCGTAGAACAGGCTCACAGCCTTTCCTTTATTTCCCCGGCACATCTGGAACTTGTTACAAGGTGAGGCTTTGACACATCAAATGTCGGATAACATCTTACAAACTAACAATAAGTCGCGATCAAAGACCTCGGGCTAACTTTTAATCTGTATCTGATAATTCTTATTCAATCTGGCTTAAGTATCTTGATGAGGAAACTCAGTATTTATGCACGATCTTATAAATACCTTACGACTTACGTTTAAGGTTTAATTCGGATCAATTTGGTTTATTTTCTGTGAAGTAACTATGGGACGGAAATAGGCGGATGGCAAAAAATTGTCGCGTCCACGGTGATGTCATGTAATGCTATAAAATTATGATGAAATTCTTTGTACATTAAGAATATGGTCGATAAAGTCACTCACTATATAGATGTTTATTTCCTAACAGTATATCTCTCAGGTCATACCAAATTCTTCCGAAGGTTTGTAAATGGTTTTTTTATGAGTTTAGTGACTGCAAAAATTGCATTTAATTTTGACCTAAACTTCAATCGAGAAATTAATCAATTTTAGAATATAAACGTATTAATTTCTTGTCCATATCATTGATTTCACGCGTTTTACTATGTTATGTAACGTGCTCTAGTGTTTTTAAACATTGATCGTTAAATACTTTGTGAATAAAATATTCTTTTTTTAAATAACCTCATACTCAGTTACGAAATGTTTATAGAACTTCCTAGTTAAAAAACATTCACGCATACACGCAAAATTGAATGAGAGCTTTAATGCTTAGTGGAGCACGTTTAAATATCCTATTGCCTAGTCTGTTTGAAACCCCGTACTCAGCTTAGTGACCCTGCCTGCGGAGCAAGGGGTCCCAGGTTCGATTCTCGGCCGGTGAAAACTTATAAGCGATATTGGGAATCCTATTACGGAGATATGAGTATAATCGTTTAAGAAGGCTTAGGCTTGACTAGCCTATTGAATATGAAGTCTGAAGGGTATCTGTCACTCTGGACTACTAACTCCTTCAGAACTGCAGTACAGTCTTGCTTCCTCAATAGTGAGGGTTGCGTGCGGGCAAAGGGTGACGGAACCTGTGAAGCTAATTCAGTAGTTAACCGTAACAAAGCAATACATGACTGATTCAAGCTACTTCGTTGGTTACTGATGTCTATGGGTTACATTGGCTATTTAACAGTATATGGATTGCGTCTTACTTTATTTACTTTGACATCTGTTATTTGATTACTTTGTCATCAATAAGAAAGAACATTATTGAAAAGATAAACATTATAATAGCATATTATTGATATCAATATTATTACTGGTGTTATTATCTTTCCGTGAAACCTGCCTGGCTAGCTACCACCCTCCTGCTTGAGTCAGCCGCCAAACGACTCGTCGTGTTCCGGCTGGGGGCTTGAGAGCCAGTACTTTTTTTCTTACCTTCTTCTCATTTCCTGGCTGACAACGCATCACTTACCTTACGTCTTACTGATGTCCATGAGCGACGTTGACCACTTACCATCAGGTAGCTCGTCTGCTCATTTGTAAACTATTTGTATAAAAAAATCAATGAAAGGCGGGAAAACTGGCTTGATGTACGGTAATGCGTATTACAAAATATAAATTAGATAAATGGCGTAGCACAGATAACATTAAGGTTGACAAATTACAACGAAACGATGAATGATTTATTCGCCATATTTGGTTCTTCTAACTTAGATGGTATCTACACTTACTGTAAACAAGATTTATGATTGCACAGTGATACAAACATCGAAGATAAATCGTCTACATTTATATTTAAGGCACGTGGATGCATACCTGGCAGCGTTCGAATGCTATCATTAAATCGTAAGATCATAAGTTTCAATCCGATTTAGATAAAACGGAGCGAATGGACAATTATATTATTATAAGAATGTATCATACACATGCAGTTTAGAACAGTTTTATTGTATTCTAAATTTACAGTATTTTATTTGGTTTTACCTTCGATGGAATTCGGGATTATATGTGAAAATATCTATGATATCTAACGACTGTCTATCTACATGACTAAAACTTATGTATCAAAAAATAACTAACAAGCATTTCGAATTAAGAACTTAAATCAGTAGATATGTATCGATTTACGTTCAAGTAAGATAAGTATAATACTAAGCTGTTTAAAACTGTCATAATCAATATAACGTAAAATTATTCTGTGTCATGAAATGTAATGAAATTGGAGAAAACATTCTAACTGAGCAATCAAATGTCATTTTAAAAATGGAATGCTTACGGTAACGGACGAATAAGAACCATATTACTTAAACAATCAACACCGAAATATGTCTACTATAATGTCTAGTGAAACACGAAAGGCTATAAACAAAGTGAAAACGAGACAAAGTCAAATAAATCACTATGAATTGTGATCATTAAACACGCGAACGTGCAGTCGAGAACGAGTCATCGATTCCAATCGCTATCTGATTCATATTTCGATTATCGAAGAGCGACACTAATACAATTATGGCACTACCGGTGGGCGGGAGGCCATTTAAAATTAGAATTGGAATGTCAGCTGTTTTTTTTTCTGACTTCAATAATAAAAATTTAACAGACTGCCATTCTGTCTTTCCTAAGCTTTGTTTTTTTTCATAATTGTTCTTTGACTTGTAATATGACAACGTTGTTTAAAAAAATGGTTACGTTGATATCATGTTATAAATGAGAAAGAAATGGTTTGATATTATATGTATATTGGTCGGAGGTGCAATCATCAGCTACCTAGAAAATTTACACATCGACCCATGATCCCAACGATACGGTCATGGGAAACGTAAAGGGACTGTTTTTGAATTGTTCAACTTCAGGTGGCAAGACATCTGATCTTTATCATTAAGGGCATAAGATCGCATATCGCTCGAATTGATGGTTGTCGTGAATTGAACTACGCAACTGTAGTAGAATCTCCAGTACCTATCTAAATTGTGAAAGGCGCAGATACAGTGCTTATGTTTAGGGTGATAAGGTAGCATATTATTTGGCCGAAAGGACATCGTGAGTTGATCGCGTTTAATGTAATTTCATACACAGTTTCCATGTAAGCCAAGCCATTCCGTGATCGCTTCAGGCTAGAACCGATAGCTCTTATTGATTCGAGAAACACTTGGTATTTACAAATGGATTATCTAACTCTTCTCGCTATGTTTATAGTTCAGCTTTTAAGTTCGTAATGAAAAGATCGTAAAAATAAATGAAGTTTGCTATAAATTATAGGTGTTCCATGGATTTTTTTAATTCAATCTATTTCATTTCGAAGACGAAACTTATTATGGACGGTAGAATGGAAGGTTGATTTATGGGTCAATTTTTGTTTTTTTAACCGACTTAAAAAAAAATATTTTCACGTTTGGTTTAAATTTTGCAAGGTATTTTTGACTGTTTTCAAGTGCGTAATGTGCTCGTGGGTTGGTTGTTGGTTAGCAGTTTAGTGCACTTAAAATCAAATGCATGCTTGTTTCATACAAATAAAACTAGGTGCATTAATAAGAACCCGCGATGACGTCACTTTTTGTTTTACAAGTGGCAAATTCTGATTCGTTGTTTACATTTATACATCAACGCAGTTCTTAGTAGAGTCACAATGACTCTATTGCTTTACCAGTGAGCGATGACGTGACTTTCTTAAGGATTGACGATTGTCTAATAAATAAATGATTTGTCTAATGAATACAAGTCAATTAAATTTGCGATAGCTTTCATAACAAATATTCTATTTAAAAGTGTCTAACCACCTGCAAACATAAGGAAAGAATAGTTAAAATGAAAGGGATACTTAAGAACTACGATCATTTGAACTAGGATTAAGCTAAGAAAGATGTAAGTTCAAAAATTTCTAAGCTCAAGTTTGGAAGTTCAAAAAAATTATTAAACCAAGTGCAAGCAACCTCTCAGTGCGAAGGATGTATGTAGAATTATTGAGTTCAGCCTATGAATTCCTTTTCTGATTCAATAAGAACGAGTGTCATATTGAATGTAAACACAATAATTACTCCATGGAACTATAATAATAGAATTTATCTAAAAAGCAGATCGAAAAAACACTCACACACAAAACATGCATAAAGATTACCGATATTGCGAGTAGCACACATATTTACATCACAAACACACAAAACTCAAGCGTAAACACCTGCGCCTCCCATACATATACAAGCGGGGAGTAGGTACGTACGAGATGTAGGTATCCTGAAAACCTGATGTCACGGAGCTCCGTAACCGTAAGCGAAACTATCGGATATTCGAAATAATACTATACCGTTACCGAATCCGATAAAAATGTTTCGGATAATTTCGGGTAGGGGCAAAAACAAATAAAACACGTTACGAGTTTTCGCCGATCGAGCCGATACACTAGCCGCATCGTTCTATCTTTAGATCGTTTTTATTACTTAATTTTCAAGGCTAGTGTTTTTTCTATGATTATAATACTACATAATACCTAGAAATAAAGTCAAACACTATAAATTTTTTATATATTTTTCCCAGACGTGAATCATGTGATATCCGTAACCGAAATTATCCGTAAGAATCGGATAATCCGAAATAATTTTGTAACCGTAACCGAAACCGGTATAATATAATTCATATATCCGTATCCAAATCCAAATCCGAAATTTCATATCCATAACATCCCCACTGAAAACATAAACTCAGCACACAGGGTCACTTCCAACTGTCCTACGGGGACTTATTTTCGTAAATTGTTTTCACAGCAAATATAAGAGGGCAGTGTTTTAACAAACACGCGTTCAAAGCCAACACAGGCTAACAATTGAGTAATCACATGTCCATGGAGCTCAATGGGTATCAATTTGGCCATAAAGCAAATGGCTTGCGGCGGCTTTCACGTATTTTCCAAACTATTCCGTGGCCCTTCCTCCTCAGACTTGTTTCCTTCCTTTTTACACGCTTATGTTGTCTGTAGACTGTGGTACAAAGTTCGAGTGACGGCGTTTATGATAAAGACTCAAATTAATGAAGTGTCTGTCAAAAAGCGTTAATAAATATTCGCTATTATGATAATGTTGAACTTAATTAAATATATTGTATTGTATTAACATAGTAAATAATTATTTTCTGCTTTTTAAACGAGCCGTTTCAAACGAAGTCATTAACAAGCTGAGTGGTAAATTATTCATTATTCACCTTATTTCAATACAGTAAAGTATTTTACTGATATCATGAGCCATGCTCAATTTTAATTTGAAATGAAGTATTAATTACTGTTTTGAGTTTAAATATTTTAGTAAATAGATCGATCGTTTAAAAATTTGCACCTACTTCTAACTGATTGCTGAAGCCAAACGGAATTCGAAATGGAATAAATGGAGATAGTTAACCAAGTTTTCCACCAGTGCAATTAAATAAAAGTTTTATAACTCATGCACCGCTCCGAAATGTAGTTTTGCCTCAAACTTTATGCTAGGCGTCGGTTGTTTAATGAGAAAATTTTATTCCAATTGATAGAATCATAAATTAGCTTCGAGGAAGAAGTATTTTATGCATACTTCAGCAAATTTGATCGAAGTTTCTTAGTCTTATCTTAGGTTGCATAATAAATTTTCATTTTTATAATGATTGCTTTGTAATAACTTTTAAAAATACAATATAAAATTTGCCCTTTATTTCTTCAACAAATGTGCTTTAAAAGTAGCAATTCGATATATTATCAAACGGAACTACTATTCAAGGGTCGATGGTAACTTTGAATCAAACTAATGGCTGTTTCACAAGCACTCAAGCGACCCGATACTTTGAGGGTCAAACAAGGAAACTGTTCGACCGCTCAACACTTAAACGCAGTCCAAGATTGCTGTACAGAGTTCCAAAATAACGCGATTAAGCGAATGAAAGGGCCGATGCGAACAAAAGCAAATGTGATTACCGCGTTGTCGACTAAAAGAAATAAGTAATATTTCTTGCGCCGAATCGCTGCCGGCTCCTTCCGTCCCTTTTCCTCCTTTTTGTGGACCCGTACGTCAAAGGAATATTCAACGGACTGTCCTCTCATCAAAATGTTAAAAATTGTACAATATGTAGAAATAACGGGTATTGTATCATAGAAAAATAGTCGTAAAAAATAGTTCGTCCGACTAGTTTGGACTTATCCGAGGTAGTTTTAAAAGAAATCCACGAAGACAAAGCTTTTTCGTTACCAGATAGCTCCACATGTAGTCGGGAAAACTTGGGAAAAGTACGACGTGAATGAGCCATTAAATAATTCACAATGTGTATTCAGAATACATCTTCAAAAATATTTTAACCTTGCTTCGCAAAGGAAAATATCATGGAAAGCCGACATGACTTTTATTTGTGTACTTTTTGTCATTAGTGTACGGACATAGTTTTGTTTATAGTTTTTATTATAACATTTAATTATATTATAGTTTTAATACCTGCTAGCACTTGAGATCAAACCCTGAGGGCATCGCTGTTTCTTCATTTACATGCGTATAAGATTTTTGGGGGATAACATGTTTAGACAAGCTTGGAATTCTCCGTAATATTCTCAAAATGTTGACTACCAATTAGGATTGTTTACTTATTATGATGGCTTTACTTTTTTGTATTACCACATAGGCCCAGCTGTGGAATAATCATGAATTATGATTTATGTCTATGCCATGAAAACTATTGAAAATCAAAGAAATTTTTAATATTGTGTTAAGGAACCCTTGAAGTACGAACGAAGCGACGCTGTCCAGTTTTTCAGTTGTTTCTCTACGTATTGCGTTGTTCGCAGACCCATGATATTACCCAAGAAACAAAAACTTGTTTAAGCTCCGCAGACATACGCAAAAACTTAAGAGCCCCGGCGCTTAGTAGCTCTCTTGTAGGTATGCGAAGACATCTCGCTGGATTTCGCTAACAATGACCTAAAAGTTCTAATTAGAAGTTCACCGATCGGATCTAGATTAAATGGTCAATATTCAACCTAAAAACGACCAGTGTAATGTCCGTACAAGAGATCTTGTTCCTAAGGCCAAAAAGTATAAAAAGCTTTTTATTGTGTAATGTTAATAACCAACAAACCTGCGCACGTGCCACCTGAGAGTTAGATCTGGTATCACCGTTGTAAATGGACCTCCGCAACACCAAAACCATCAGTGGTGACACCTACTGGAACCGAAACACACTTCGCGAACATCACTTGTTATATGTATACTATATTTACAATATCACATATATATATTACAAAAACGAAGCATATGTATGTATATATACACATTACATTCACATACAAAATCATTTGACCATATACATAGGTATTCTGTAGATACACTTATGCGCGTAATTTTTTACTTCTACCGTTTTGAAAAGGTGCTTTAACATTGAGGAGAACGACTATCCCTTTTTCTACCCATCCCCCCCGAGATCAGGCTGGTGGAGAATGTTATTAGATATTAATTTTAGCCTTGTTGTAATCAATACCTGGGCAGAGGTGACCACTAGATACCGAGTAAGTTAATTTACCGACTAAAAGTATAAGAAAAATACATGTCCATAACCATCCGGTTAAAAATAAAATAAAAACAGATTTTTTTTATAATTCACTAAATGTAATAAAATTTTTATTTCTTATTTACTTTGTTTTCATAAAAATACAAATAGTCTACAAAGTTGGTCTAGATATTACAATACGGCTTGAACACTGAACTTTATATTAATTTAATCTCGGCGGGCTGCCTCTCGTCGGCTCAAGCGCCCTCGATGTACAGTCGGCGTTGATCACTTTATGACTTGCTTAACAAAAACGTTATCTTTGTTGTATCCATCGTGTGATTTGCAGTTATGTGTGTGTCGAGAACGAAGGGAATGGAATATTTTTTCATATTTTCTTTTTATTGGTAAACAATTTACAATTTTCAACCTCAAACTGCTTGAACAGAAGTAGCTTAGAAATCGGTCGCAGGTGTGCCTTCTTTGTAGATACAAACACAGCTTCAATCATCAATGGGTATATTACCTTCACGACCCTTTTAAACCATTTTTTTTTTTCATTCCAAAAACAGGTAGGTACCATTTTACGCCTGGTACAAACTAAAATAACGAAGGCTCTTTCTGTTGTACACATTCAGCGCAATGTACAAAAAATAATTTTTGTTAATTTACGAAGCTTTAAAACTGCATTGCACACGTTAATTCCTTATAAACGATAAATGCTTGCTCTCCGTTTCTCCCTAGCAGTTGAAAATTAGCGAAAACACATCAACATACACATAGCGTGCTAGTTGGCAATTAGCGTTCATCACGGTGTTACGCGAAATAAAAAGGATTATTTCGGCACAGAGCGAAATCTAACACCAAAAATTAATGGACAAAGCCGAGCCTATACTATATTGCATGACTCCGTACTTCCTGGCCCGATGATACGCGAAATTAGCAGCATTAAAGAGATAAAATCTCATGACTCACGCTGGTTAACTAAGAATTAGGTGCATCGTTTCGCGCCGCGAGCTATAATTAGCAGTGAGGTATTGATCATTGAACTTGATTCATAGGTATAAAGGCGTATCACGGGATAGTTTGAGACTTCGTGATGTTGAAGAGTACAAAATATATGTTAGATGGTTTAAAAATTATCTTGGAAGCAAATATCACTTCGCGACTCAAAAATAATGAAAAATGTTTATTCGAAGAATACAGCTGTAGTAACTCGTAAAACATCGTTACTTTACTTAATTATTATTTAACAAATGAAAAATGAATAAATTCATGTAACTATAAGCTGCAGCACATTCCAGCGAAGATTCAAGGCTCGGCTTTTAAAGATGTTTCTATGTTGCTGTTCATTACCGTAACCCAGACAGGAAGTGTGTAAACAGCGTTAAACGAAACAAAAATAAGGTAAAATAATGATGCATTGAAGTGAAGTTTTTACTGTTACTTTTACCATTGGCTTCATCTGAAAACTCAAAATTACTCAGCGAGCTATGGAGAGAACTATGTTAGGTATATCTCTACGAGACAAGATTCGTATCGATGAACTTCGTAGACGAAAAACGTAACCGGCAAAGCTCGCAGAATTAGCCAGCTGAAGTGGCAATGTACAGGGCACATCGTTCGAAGGACTGACAACCGATGAGGAAGAAAAGTCCTCGAAAGGCGTCCACGCTTTTGTAAAAGAAGTACTGGACGCCCCCCGACCAGGAGGAGTGACCTGAAGAGAACGGCTGGGAGACCTTGGATTCAGAAAGCCCAGGAACTGTCTGATTGACGCCAACTAGGGGAGGCCTATGTCCAGCAGTGGACTGTGAAATAATAAACTCATTACCATAAGAAGATAGCCAAACAAGAACTTCGTGTTCAAAAAATTTTACTGGCAAATATGGATATTTTAATTTTTATCTACCTATCTACGTAAGTAGTCGAATATTTATTTCACAGTATTCTATACAGTTGTTTTATAATTAAAAAATTCTGCTTCATCAATAATTTATGGTCTAAGATGTAAGGGTTGTTCCATTTCAGTCTTGTCAGACAACTTGTGATGGACACTTAATAGTCTTAATTACAACGACATTTATGCATTCATTTATATACTACTATATAAATCTGTAGCGTCGGTCTATCTGTACATTCCATTTTTGTCAAATTTCATTATAAATATTCGTTTTATGACTCACTAACATCAATTTGACCATTAAATTTTTTTTTGTCTATCTGTATTTCCCATTATAACTCAAGAACGGCTTGGCTGATCTTTCTCAAAATTGGTATGTAGTTAGAACACGTGATTGCGCAGATGATAGGCTATACAAAATATCAGTGAACCCAATGATGTCTAATCAAGGCAAGAGACTTTGAAGAATTGCAACAGAAAGAAAGAAACAAGATTTGCAAGAGAATTGTGAATAATCATGTAAAAATAATGAATTGTTCAAACCGAACGAAGTCCGAGGGGGCCGCTAGTATCAAATAAAATATTACATCATATGTATACATAGTTATATCACTAAAATATGTTTATATATAACGTCCTGTACATGAATTATTTTTAAATTAAACAAAAATTTTGTAATTCCAATATATAGTAAATAATATATTTTTTTAAATAATTGTCTTCACTTCAGTTATTTTTTGTTCAATCAGTTGCAATAACTTACTCGCTCCATGGGTCTTAAATAAGTTCAGACAAACTTATTGCCAATTCACGTTTCACCGAATTCTTATCTGGTTGAACCAGTAAGCGAAAAACGGAACGGATTGTCGTAACTGACTTAGTAATGTTATGTTACCACTATCATACCTACAATTTTGTCTGTAACAAGTAAATATTTTAACAATAAAAAACCGACTTCAATTTCAAGAAGGTGAATCTCTTGGTTTCCTCTCCTTTTTTTCAACTTTAAGGATCGTATTTTTTCTCCATATTTAAGTGGGACTAAACGAAAATTATGCCGTCTTAAACACAAAAGGAACTTTAGAAATCGGTTAATAAATGCCGGTTTGTGTTCTGAGATAACTTACATACAAAAAAAAATACAAACTAATCGAGAACCTGCTCCTTTTTGGAAGTCAGTTAAGAAAAACACGATTATTTGCTTCAACCTATAAGCAGCCGACTGCAGAAGCAAGGTCTGTGAGTGTTACGAGTATTTAGTAGATCTGGAGCCTACTTCACCAAGATGCTCTAGAGCAGATTGCTGGAGAGATCAGTGGCCAACTCAAATGTGGAATTTTTCATGCTGATCAAAAGGCCTTTTGCACATTTTAAGGCTAATAATTATTAATAATAATAATTTAGTTATTTGCTCATAATCTTATAATTTCGGGCAATGTATGAAAATGGATTTTTTTATAATTTGATGTCGTTTAAGTAAAATATTTAAATAGATTTAAACTAACTGGGCCGAATGAAAAAGATTGGTTTCTTTATATAACAGGTCAGCAATAAGCATTCAGAGAGAAGACTGTATTATTTCCCAGTATTCTTTGTTCTTGTTCTATTAATGCAGAAAAGCTGATTTAACGTTTACTACTGCAGCTGGCGAAGTTATATCTGCATTAAAGTTGTAAAATAAGGTATGAGTGTAAAATGAAATAAATGAATGTAAAACAAGATTGTTCCTTAAGGAATGTCATCAAAAAATAAAATATTATAAAAAAATCAGATCGTTAGTTTAAAATTTTGTTCGGAGTGCATTTGCAATTCTGATAATTTGAAGTTGTGCGTCTCAAAAATGTAGTATCTACTACTGGAGACGCTCGTTCCTATAAAGCATAAAGGCTAAAATTTCTGACAATAAACAATTATCGTTAAAAAATTTCTATGCCATTCAGTTCCTTTTGAAAATCTATAGTAATTTTACATCTGACATCATTTAAATGTTCATTCTTTCCGAAGCCTTTAAAAGTTAAAAGTATAATTAAAATAATATTCGAACGAAATTTAAGAATTTTTCGTATACATATTTCAGTGATTCGCTTATAAAAAAGAAAATTAAAACCATCCAAGCCGAGCCTTCAGAATCAACCAAAGTGACTGACATCTGATATTGCAATTAACTTTAAATGACTATAAATAGAAGCCTTTCCTATCGTTCTCAATTCGAGCAACGTGCGAATTTGACGCCATTTCTGTGCAAATTGTTTTACCACCGCTTTATCCAGGCCGGCGGCTTTTACCGAGATAATTAATATTTGCATAAAAATTTGATTTAAAATATCTCACGAATGTACGATAACATTGGGAATATCACGAGTAGGTATTTCAGCAGCATTAATTAAGCTATTAGGGTCCATGTTTTTATAACTTATGATTTAGTACGAAATATATTTACATACCTATAGAAAGGTAAAAGAAAGGTAAAAAGAAAGGTAAAAGAAAGGTAAGTAAAAAGTTAGATTGTAAGTGGCCATCATATTGTCATCATTCTCTTTTCAGTTAGCGCAGGCATCATTCCACCACTCATCTCTACTTATCGCTCATTAAAAAACTCTCCTCATAGATTCAGCTATACTTTTTTGAATTGTGTTAATAACTTCCTTACAGTATTTATGTTACGTGTTGAACATTAGACGAACAACCCATGATTTATATCAAATGTTGCCAGTAATTTAAAAGCTTCTTGTCTTCGTTGCACTGCAAGCGTCGATTTCGAATCTTCCACCCGAACGCAGTCTCGACTGGTCCTGCGAAGCCGAGTGCGAAACTCGATAAATTCATTGGCACGCCGAGAAAGCTAAGCAAAAACATTATTCCGAACACGGCAGCCGGCCGCCGTTAATCTCGGAATAATGGCGCCAAAGATTTATCGAGAGTCAAGGATAAAAAGAGGCCGAAGTATTTCTGATTGACGGCGAAATGTTGCCGTAATTAAAAGTTGAGCTACACACCGGTGCTCTACCTCCGAATGCATAAACTTGTACTAATTACAGAGGAATTCTTTCACAAGATTCGGAACTTGTCGTCCCGAGTTCGACGCGATTGTCGCAGGTTTAATTGAGAATCTTGGAGAATACGCTTTGTTAAGAAGTCGTTCCTGCGAAAAGTGATTATAGGTATAACTTTCATGGCACGCGCTACCGATCTACGAGCAATATGTCTACATGAGTAACTGTAATTAAAATCTTAGAGGGGCTTACGTGGATGTAATACGCAAAGGGTGGCCTTCGGATTACGGAACCGTCTGTACGTCTGTGTTTCAATTAAATCTAAGGGCAAATCACTTCCGTTAGTATTGAATACAGAATTGTTATTGATCCTGGCAGTAAAACGGATCATTTCTCATGTCTAGGGTTTGAGTTTCGGCATTGATTGAATGGTATTAAAATCCTTATTATATGTACGTAGCGGATAATTTAATGACCACTGAGTTGAGGATTGTTTAGTTGATATATAGTTTAGAAAAATAAATTTGTTTCGGTTATTGTTAATTTTTCTCTTAAATAAAAAAAAATACTTAATTACGTAGCCTAGTTATCTCTCTTCCTTCGTAAAATTATAGAATTCTTTAATTGTATTTGAAGGATAATGCAAATCGCCTAATTCCATTATAAATCTCTGGGAGGCTTACTTCTTAAACTTGTTTTTTCTTTTCGTATTGTTCTGCTTTCTAAACTATTGTCATAAAATACCTTTTTTGTAATTATGTCGTGATGGTTATTGTAATTGTGTCTATATTTGCACACCTCTGCTCACTTCTTTTTTTTGTCCTTTAATATAAGTTGTTAATTAATTACTACACTATCGGCCCCCTCTGACTTCGTTAAGGTTGAACAATTAAATATACATGATTATTAAAAAGGTTTGTATTTTGTTGTCTTGATTAGATATCATTAGGTTTATTGATATTTTATATAGCTTATCATCTGCACAATTACGATTTTTCACTACATACGGGACATACAGACATATAACGGTACATACAGACAAACTAATGAATAAAAAATTTCAAAATAGTCAAATTGATGTCAATGAATCGAATATTTAACAGAAAAATGGATGTTCTGACAGACACTACAAATTTGTATAGTAGTATAAATTTATACACAGCTTTATTATTGTGTAATTCAGGGTAGTTAAAATGGAATATATTACCACAGTATCAACTTAATAACAAATGGTGTGGTCCTTCTTGATTAAAAGGATGTTGAAAATTAGAGGATTCCAAAAGTGTGTAGCAAAAGGCTTATTCGCCTCTTCAGATAATATAATTTTAAAGACGTTTTCGTACCTACAACGATTAAATAAAAAAATCATATCAAGATGTTCTGAATCGATGGTTCTCAATGAATTAAGAAACTCTGCCCTGCCCTGAAGAAATTGAACGATATGGAATGTTATGCACGTAGAAGTTGTACTAAAGGCGGTAGGCGTTAATTAAGCAAGAATTTACTGTATTCAAAACGACGCCGCCCCTCCCCGAAAAGTTTGAGTCAAAATCCCAAAACTTACTTCAAAATTTGTTTTGCGTCTTCACGGATCTTCATTAGCTTTATGAGTCTAAACTTATTACGTATGTTTGACTAGGGGCACATTAGTGCTATGGTACCGCGACTCGCCTAATCCGGCCAATGTTCGAATTTGTACTAATTTAGGAGCGCATACGACCCCGAATCCAGTTCAATTATAAGCCGGGTCGACACGAATTTGGACCAATTAGATGAGCCAACGAACTGTGTCGCACTCGGGAGCAGTTTTGTCGGCAATATAATTTATTAGGGGGGCTCAAAGTTGCCGGCTTTAACCCTTAAAGACTGGAGTGAAATTTGATTACGGACGCTTTAAACGTGTCCTCTCGTCGCACTCTTAAGTTTAAAATGTAAGACCGTTGCCACTCACAGGGTCCGTCATGCAACGAGCCTCTCAGATGAAACCGATTCTAATCATTTCGCCGATATAATAATAAACAAAAAAGTAGCAACAAACTACAATCTTGAATTTTATTTTTATTTATTTTATGCAACAAACATAAACAGGCAAGCTAACTTGATGAAGATGAAGTAAGGTTGAAAAATAACTCTTTCGGAAGAATCTCATAGCGGCCCGAAAACGTCTCCCTCAATTGCATAAGTGCAGTAAGAATGAAATGTGGGTTAAGTTATTAAACCATTATTTAGATCGCGTTTTGAAGAATCTTATAAGATTTAATTGTAATATAATTACCCAAAAATACTGTATTTTAATTACCTTCTTTACTTTCGGTTTAAACGCCTGATATCATGTATACGTTTTAGGATAGTCTAAACTCGCCAACTACATACACCAGAGAAAGTCACTGAAACAAATAGTACAATTTTCCTTGCAGTAATTATGATTGACAAAGGAAATTACAATCTCATTTAATGTTGGTTACACACGATATTCCTGAGTACTCCACATTTAACAATGGTGCTATTTTTTCTTTAAGGTTAACACCAAGTAGTTTAAAGAAATTCTGGAGTAAAAAATCTCGGAGTCAGAAATCTTGGAGCAGAAATTAACAGTGATTAAGTCCCCAGATAAACCAATTGTAGATGAAACATTTATTAGATTTTTTTTAATTAACTCTTTAAGTAAACTTCTCGCATAATATCATTCAAGTACAGCTAGCTACCTTTACAGTTTTGCTGACCCTACCTTAATGCCTCAGTTGATTTTAATTTCTCGATTTCTTTATTTGAGTTCCTGTTGTTTTACGCCGTTCATTTACGGAGCACGGATAAGAAAATAACTTCTTAGTTGTCAAGATTCTTATAATTAGAATGCTATTGCGTAAAACAGCCTCAAAATTCTATAACAGACATACAGCGTTCCACAATTTGTATAGACAAGCAATCTAGAGCTAGTCGTATATATAGCGATTAATTGGATGTGATTACCAACTCGACATTAACTTTACTTTAAATTCTTTGCCATCGAATTTTTCTTATAGAAAATGAAACGATAGTTAAGATGTAATGCTGACTAGCGTTATAGTATCACAAAATTTAGAAGATATAAACGATGTATTTCGTCCACGCCCTTTAAGCTTATCAATGCTCTAACGCTCATTATTAGCTTAGTTCTCTGTTTTCTTTTTTGGTTATTGGTCCAGATCTCGATATATATGAGCTACTAGAGAGCGCCACGACATTGGCGTGAGAGGGATTGCCGACAATTATGTAATAAATAAAATTACATCCATTTATTTATCTCCCAAATCCTCATGCACGTTAAAGATTCATAATTAAACGATTGATCTACATTAAATGATCGCTGTTGCCACATACATATCTTTCAAACATTAATCGAAGTGAAAAATTAACCAAAATGGGAAAACCCAACATTTAAATCTCGGTACTCCTGAACTTCAGAAAGAATCATTATTTTGTTATTCAAGCCGAACTTTTTCAATATAACAGATATAGGAAGAACAGGATTTCAAGTCAAAAGAATTCTCTTTGCTAATCAATTAGATTCTTTTGTCTATTTTCTTAAGTCGACGACAGGGAAGGGACATCAAAAAGTTGTACTTTTCCTGCCGGTTTATCCCTCGAGAAGGACTTATGTCTCGAGGTTATGAAATTAAGCTTCTGAATCTAGGCGCCTTTGTAAACGTTGTATTGTCAATAGCCATCGATGTCAACCGATGTTTCATGTTCTATTTTTTCGTCATCGGAAAATCAATTTGTCCAATGCAGATTTCGAAGATTGACATCACCATTGTTAAGGATAAATGGTTTTTGGGTACTGTGAGGCACTTTACTAGATTGATTATTTCGTTTTTTAGCAGAAGTCACCATTCAACATTTAGAAAACTGGAATGTTTATTGAAAAACAATATTAGATTAATTTTATTCATATTAGCAAAAGGACATACAGTTCAATAGGTGTGATATTAAAGTCGGTTGAAAATGTCGGTAACTATTACGAATGTGTTTTGTAAAAATCATTTAAACTGTCCTATTTCTTTCGTCATTACAACAGTGTAAGACGCTCTGGCAAATTGTAAATGAGCTTTTAAATTTGACGAATCTAAAATATTATCACGTTACAAATATTTTACATATTTTACCAAAATTTCTTATACACTCCATTAACTTTGGCGTCGTCACTTGCACCCTTTGGTTCAGTCAATTATTTCGATTTTAAAGGACGTAGATTATTTCGCGTGCAGGGAACTTCCGCTCTTATTGCAAAGTATTTCGGAGTAGAACTGCATGTATGGGAATCCTGACTTTTGCCACACTGTAATTTCTGCTTTGAGTTTAAAGTAATAAATCAAGTAAATTACTTGCAAACGAACCTTCGGTTAATCAATTAATCACTCGGGATTGGTTTGCTTGTAGTCCTAGTGATAGGGTTTGGCGACCCGCCACGAAGGGTTGATTTATGAGAAAATGATACTCCATAGGGAAATTCAGAGTTTAACTTGGCTTAAACGTGGAAGTCTAAAGTTTCGACTGAATTATTGTTTCAAAATGTTGAGTTACGTCGAGCTAAATGGGTGTTAGGTATGATTCTTAGGTGCTTGAGGCGATATGTATATTGTAGGATAAATTTAACGACAACCCCATAGTCCAGTTGGCAGTGACAAGCAGCGGAATGCTTGTCCAACGCAAGTTTCCGGGTTCAATTTTTGGTCTTCGAATATATTTATGTGACGGACAAATATAATATTCTCTAGCCTTAAACGTTCGTTTGCAGTGAGCATTTCGTAATTGATCTATTTTATTCCACAGCAAACGTTGCAGATATGTATAATTGACCACTTGATGCGAGCTAAACAATAACTAAGCATTTTAAAAAAGCTCGAAATCGAAATGATTATGACAACAAAAAATATTAGAATTAATTCAATAATTAAATTTTAAAAAATCGTATTGCGACTTATTTCCTTTCTGTCGAATGGAAATAAAAATTAAGGTCTGCTTTTGATCATTAACCTGTTGGTCCAACCAGCATGGTTCTTTGGTTGTTTGTTACTGCGGAGAGATCCCCTCAAATTGATTCCAATTTGAAGTCTGGAGTACTGTTGGATCAATTTTTCACAATTTTTCAATAGTTTAGGTAGCTTAGACATTAGTTTGTAATGTGCCATCGTGTCCTTATTAATCCTGTGTATACTATATCGCATTGATTGTCCTATTCGACTTTATTATTCTTCCTTACAAGTAATGACTTACCGGTACATCGAATTACATTTTGAATAAGGGTCATAACTCTAAAAGCTTATATTCGTGCGTACACGCAAAAGTTTTTCCCCGCACGTAACAGCCTATTCGTGCGTAAGTTATGAGCATTAAACAACATCGAAGAGGTTACAAGGGCAGGGGTCTTTTATGGAGGTTCAGGTCTGAAAGGATAGCGCTGGCTCAGGAAATCCGCGGCTTGATGGAGACCTCGTGAGATAACTCGTAAAGTTGGCTGATTTACTAGCTATGTGTACGTACTTCGTTTCTGAATTTCGGCTTACGAAGGCCGAAGACAACGATAGAGAATCGATCGCATTTAGTTCTAATATTCTGAAAAATAATATATTGACATTATAATTACTTATACGATGATTTGCTCACTAACTTACATACCTGTTTTTTGTGACTATTTGTAGAAAGTACTACTTGATATTTTCCATCGATTTACTGTTTGCACCATTGAACACCTGGTGCAACCGTCATATACGAAAAAGAATGTGGCGCTGGCCCTGTATTCATAATACATTATGTATTATTAATTTAAATAGCTAGCAAACGAGCAATCAGGCCACCTGGTAAGTAACTAGGCACCATTGAAATGAATATTATGTATAGTACTGAAAACCAAAGGGATGTGTTGCAATTTAAGATAGAAGGAGTAGCTGAATTCTAAAAGTAGCTTTTTTTCTTCTTAGATGGTATGTAAACTATTCCGTAGACTGTGTGAAGAGCGAAAGGGTACCGCGTTCAAATCATAATGGAGCAGATATTTTTTTTTAATTGTTATTATTGACCTTTTATATATTTATTGAATTGTCCATTACGTTGACGTCCTGACTCGCCAATTTATCGTGTTAACAGACACAATGGTTTAATTATACCAGCAACTATCGCTGACCAAACTTGTCCACCGCAGGCTTCAAAACCCGAGGTATTTGTATTTTAACACTTCGCAAAGTAAGCCGCAGTTAACCCAATTATTCTTATATGGGTCGTTCCTCCCCATTGTTGCGCGTTCCCTATTCTATGTGTAACTTTTCGACTCGTTAAAAGATTGTTATCGTTTTTTTACAACTGCTCGGTTGCCGTTTTCAAACAATGGCGTAATAGCTTGAGGCACTTGTCGTACGACCACCGGTTAAGTTAGAAAGTAAATCAAATCAAGGGTATAAAGATAAAACGCGGAAGGGAAGCGTTCATTGCTATAAAACGAAGCTGAGTTATTGTCGTGGTTTAAAGATTAAAAAGCTAGTAAAAGAAATTTGAAGTCCTTAACACCTGATTGAAATTCAAAGAGAGATTACAGTTATTGCTGTAAATTTTGCTGAGTAGAGGTTTGCTTTAAACTACTTTGCCTTTGTTTAAATTATTAGGGCCAGAAACACAAATGAGGTCACAATCTTCACTAAAATAAACAATGGATTAGGCATATGATATAACAACTACCTAATATGTCCTGGTGTATCCAAAGATTTCGGCTCCAATCCATTATTGGTCCACTTACAGACATGAGTCTCTCCGTTTCTAGGGATGATAAAAGTCTTCTTCACCATACCACTCAGGTGCAAATTCCTGGAGATTAGTACCAAACCAAGCCTTGAAGCAGTTACGGTTTTTTTTGACATTCCTATGCACTAAAACTTCCCCAGCAGACATTCAGCACCAGACTTCTAGAATTTTTCAGACAAGGGCCTTAAGAGTTTGTTATTTTTTTTTTTTCGCAATATTTAATGGGCATAACCGAATAATTTTGTACAATTGGTATACTAAATTGCTCGAGCATTTTTGCAACTAAGAATTGTAAGATTATGTTCGAACATTGCAGTAGGTTGTATTATATTGTTACGAGTGTTGCTGTAAGATTGCAAAGCGGATACAGTGCTATGGTGCGTGCTTTCTTGCAGCTTTGAACGAGTAATTAGTTGCATTGCTCAATTTAGTTCTCCACTTCATTGCTATTTATTCATACCTTTTATTTCGACTTAAAATATTAACTCGAATTTTTATGATGCATGCATACGCACGTGATATTCAAATTAAAATGATTATTACATCAGGTCGTCCGGCACGTATTTACGTATGATATACATATATTCGCGTACGGGACCCCACACGATTTTGCTGAGTTTCAAATATCGCGTGCTTTTTTAAATCAATTCCAATTATATTGCCAACCAAGATCATCTTTTAATAAGGAATTATACGTTTGAACGGAGTCAGGTGCGGGAAGCAACAAATCCGCCATAAATACTCCGTAAATGCCATATTTCACTCCAAATGGTCGCTGCTAAATAATTAGAGGGCCAAGTTTACAAAAATTAAAATTCTTACACATTAAATATAACCCGTACATAGAACAAAGCGTTGATAATATATGTAGGTAGACAACGTGGACTTTATTTTTCCTTTTATTTCATTACATTGTTTTCTCTTTATTTAAAAATGTCTGCCATATCATGTCATGCGAACTAAGTGGCATTAGTCTTAAATACTACGTATTAGAAAACAGTCTCTCTCCGTTTGAATGCAATGATTTCAAAATGTACAGCACAAATATTCTTCCAGTTTTATCGATAAATCAGATGACTCACGCGTTATAAAAACGGCTATTATTTGTGAATCATGGTTCTCGATTTAAAGTGACACCAGATTACCACTAGTGGCTAAACAAAAGCTTACAAATAAGGGTTTCCCTCTTATTCCACAGAAGTAGAGACACTTCTGTGATGAACCTCAAATAGAACTCTAAAAGTCTATTTCTCAAAATCAAAATTCGCTTATTAACACTATACGTCTATGGTTGGGTCACCCAACACTGAACTCTTTTTCGTCTATTAAATTTGAAGACTTTAAGAATTTATGAGGACGGTACCCGAAAGCAAGCGGTGCCGTGATCGGTTTGATAAGTGCCTTTCGATGGTCTTCTAACATAACCATAGCGCCGAGAGGATGACCAGTATAACATCTTCTGTCACAAGATGACGTACTCAAGCCGGGAGATCAAAATGAGTATGAATTTGCCTTTTACGTCACTGTACATAGTTACCTCTTGTAATTTTTCCTGTTATATTTCTCTGTGTGCATTAATAGTTAAATAAATATACATATATATTATCCTTGAATGAACCCCTTAACGTTTATATATCTAGGATTAATACAAGTAGGATAAGCAGTAAACAATGTGAATTTGACCTACAGTACCAAAACTTATGGTGCTTCAGTGCACCAAACTTAAACAGTTGATCCTAGTTGTTACCTTTAGATAACAAAGAACTTCGGGTAACGTAATAACTCCTAACTAACTTCTAATTGATTTGGTGACTAATCGTTCCGCAACATAACGTTTTCGAAGAAGTCTATAAATTTAAAAATCTACTTAAGGCTACCGTTAATTTCGAAACTAAATTATCCAGTTCTGGGATAGTTATTGGCTTCGTTGTTGTAAATGCCCGAAGATATTCGAATCAGACTGTACGTAATGATATAATTTTAATTATTGAAACGTCACTGTATTTAATAAAACTGTGCAAAAATAATTATTATACTAAGTGTCTAATTGATTTATCTTAAAATCATAATTGCTGAACACTCAGAATTCGATTCTTAAAAACGACATAAAACATTCAAACATTGTAGAACTCATTCTGGCTTCAAACCCACAGTGATGTAGATTCTTTGTAGTAAATATTATCGCATGATTTACGGCCGCCCTAGCTATTAATTCGGCGGGCCGGCGCAGTAATCCGCTTACTGTTCGCATACAAGACATTAAGCGATAATTATTATAGCACCGGTTTGGCGCTGTGCGCGACCTTTTTGTGAATGATTGCGTTTTTTCGGGACCGTTCTCATAACTTGTAGATACATAATTATGTCATATTAGTTATGTTTTATTTCAAGTTGTTACCGCTACCTAAATATATCTGTTACATCAAGAATTAGCTATGCATTGTTGACTAAAGTTGCGGTGAACCGCATCGTTAGATTATTTTTCTTTCTGCATCTAAAACACTGAAAATATTTCACGGCTGTTTGTAACAGGGTAGTATTTTTGAAGAGGCATTTTCGTTAGCGACATCTACCCATTAGTGTGTATCGTCTAGCCTAGAAATGCCTACAATTTTTTTAAATAAGTAATCACCCCCGTTCAAGAAATCACTGTGTGACTGGTGCCATAGATACACACAAATTAAACATCACAAACGTCCATGACTTGAAAAGAAATAAATTTGCCAAAAAAAATGTCTGCCCCGACCGAGGTTCAAACTCGGGAACCCTTACTTAAACAAGAACTCGGGAACTTAAACAAGCTTACTAATAAACAGTTGTAGTCACGCTTTCGTTGATCGCAGTTATTTCGCTCGTAGATGGGAACTCTTCGCTTCGTCAGTAGTCTTCACACCGTCTCGCAAGAGGCATCTGGATCTTTAAGGATGTTCGTCCCCTATAGAGGTGGTCATTTAGCAACACGTTAAAACGTGTCGGTCCTTAGGATGAACTCATGTCCATGTGATAAATTACGTCCAGGATTAGGTCTGGTCCAGGGTGATATGGTAGTTCATAGAAGGCGGTCTTTCGGCCACAATGTTTATTCTGGTAAAAGGTCTCTCTCCGCCCGGGTGACCAAGGCCCTATCAGGTGAATCCCACTGGTGGGAAGCCCAGCAGAATTCGAGCTACAGCCGTGCAGAGACTATGAAGCCTTTGATTCGGCGGTAGACTCTTGTCCCTGAACAAGCCTTGCTGTCAGGTGGAGGAGCGTGAAGGGGCGCCAGATGCTGCAGATACGGAAATCGCGATCCCTCGGTACGCCCGAACATTCTGCGTGCCAGGCTTTTGACTCAAAAGTCCCTTTGGATGATGGAGTTTCCTTAGTGGGAGGGATGAGGAGAGCACTGGTCGTAGGACTGCAATAGCTGCTCTGGTGCTCGCGACGGCGTAATCCACCTGAGGCTTCGTAAAAAGACGCTGTTCTATCATTATCCTCAGGTACTTCGCCCTTCGAGGCCGCACGACGTCTTCGTTACGGAACATCAGAGTAGATCGCATAAGATTTGGTGTCTTATCCTATCGGCCTAACTGTTCTCTATGTTTTTTTTACATTAATAGCCGACAGACGAGCAGACGAGCCACTTGATGGTAAGTGGTAAGGTATCACTGATGCGTTGTCGGCCAGGAAATGAGAAGAAGGTTAGAAAGCAAGTACTAGCTCTCAAGCCTCCAGCCCGAACACGACGGCGGCTGACTCAAACAGGAGGATGGTAGCTAGCCAGGCAGGCTTCACGGAAAGATAATAATACCAGTAATAATATAAATGGCTTAATAATAATACTGATAATATAATCCATACGTGAAGCCCTACCACCAAGCAGGCTGGCTTCTGTCGCCTCTTACGACACCCTGTTCTGCCAGCATGGGATTGGGGGAGTATTCTAAGCCGCCCCAATACGTTCACCGACAACCTTTATTCGGCAAGCCAGTCGGGGAGATCGGATAATCTGCTGACGATCATGCCCTCTATTTATTCCGCATTTTCAGATGTTACGGATATATCTACGCATTTCTCGTCAGTTCAATATTGGGCACAAAACACAGATGCAGGAAATTAAATCCCTGTATGCGATATTCGGTTTTAAACACGAGTCATAAGTACGAGACTCGCCTAATGTACTCGTGGTACTTCTTATCAGTACATCGATTTTATGGCACCTATTGCTCTTTATTTCATTGTTTTCTTTATCGGGTTTTTTAAATTGTCGAATCTGTGCAACATTTGTGCCAATACTTACGTCTACATTCTATTAAAAACAAGTAAAGAAATCTCCATCTTACGTCCAACGGCAAGTAACAGCTAGAATGAAGTATAATAAAAAAAATCAAAATCGATGCGATGAAAATTGATATAAAAATGTCAATCTTTTAATATATCAGAATCACAGAAGGCTCAATTCCGTGATATAAAAAAGAACATAAATATATTTCTCCTTATAAGCTTTTAACTTTAATATCACTCGCGTCTTCGAGCTCCCATAAAATACCACACAAGAACGGTATTAAAATACAGAACTCCAATGATATTTATCTTATACCATTTGACACCTGTGAACGTTTATATTGTTAATCTGTTCTGTTACGATTTAGAAATTACGTGAATTTTTGAAATGATTATTCCCGAATTTACATTTAAAGCAATTCGTTCTTAACTATATAGATTTAACAATAGTTACAACCGCTAATGTTTTATTATGAAGCAAAACTATGATATCTATTTGAATAACGTTGAACAATTAAAAACTAGAAGCGCTAAGTAAAGTACCTTAAAACTATATTTATTTCTAAACACACAAAAAAAAATCTGAAATAAATTTTAATTTAACTTTTTAGTTAGTTCAGTTAGCTAGCTAGTTTAGTTTTATGCTATTTATATGGCTGCTTCTTATGTTTTTCATACTTTATAAGAAATAAATGATTATTATAACAGAACTGTTCTACCCATTCATCATATTTTCGTTCGGTTGAGACATGTCAAAGTTTCTCAGCAGTCATTATTTTTACGCTTTTTAAATTTTGAATTTAAATAAAAATTTTAATATTTATGAAATTCAATCAATAACATTCTCTCGAAATTGCTGAAGGTCAATCAATACAAATTTAATTTTATCTCTGAAGTACCCTCTTGGACAAACGCTTCCCCTATTTGACATTACCGACCGTTCCTGGGCCCCTGAATACGAAAAATTATGATATGGACGCGAGGCCACATGTGTTCCTTGTAACCTGAGTGGATGCCATTCTAAGACTGATTTAGCTATTAAAATAATGACATATTTCTTTGTTTCAGGTAAATGACAGCATTATCATAGTCCTGACTCGGGTTAGCTCTGATTGTAAGTAACATAATTAATTCAGACCGGTGTCGTTCCAACTTTTAAATATTTCAGAAGATATCTTCTTTTGATCGAATGAATATTTATAGGCCAATTTTTCGACTTAAAGTTTCTAATGAGTATTGAGTATGAAAATGGGTTTCAGCCTTAATTATTATTTGATAGTTGTTATTAAACCTGTTTTACGGCTGTTTCTAAGTTGAAACAAGAAATGTTTTATACCTAATTCAGACCTTAAAATAATTTAATTTTGTATATTTTATGTCAATAACCGACAAACGAGCAGACAGGCCTGCTTGTAATTGGACACTGCCGCCCATGCACGTCCGAAACAGCAAATAAAGTATTAAAAGCAATAAACCAACTTCAAAACTAAATCTACAAAACTGTACTAAAACGCGACAAAAAAAATATCACATCGTCATCATATTTCTGAAGTATCAACTACCAACTATCTTATGTACACTAAAAATGAGTCATCATCACCGTTCATTAACAACGGAGTTATGTTTGTACAAAAAAAAACATAATAACGAACTTAAAATTTCAGCCTCTTTTAGGTCACTTAAAAACATCTTCACGCATTGCCAGCGAAGATGGAAACGGAAATTATTTATTAAAAAACATATTGTATTTAGAGAATTTAATCTAGAAGTAGGGTGATAACTACCCAGACGAGATAATCACCCAACCACTCCGCTCGAGTATCTTAGAGAGTAATACTAAGCGGTATGTACTATACCAGCAACTTCCAAGATCGTTTGCCAGAGCATCATCCGTTATTCAACTAGGTGCAGCACGAGCGGAGAAGGTTGGCTTGAACTGAAAGGATGTGTGAATATTCAAGCATGGTTCAAAATAATCATAGTTCATACGTAATACGTAAACCAAGTGGCTAAAACAACTCATAAAAGCCATTGTAATGTAAATGAAACACCATCAGACTTAAAACAGCTTGAACGCGAGAACTCCAAACACGCAAACCCACTTATTAAAATCAATCTAGTACAAAGAACTTACTAAGTGAACTTCAAAAGATTACCGACAAAGTTCTTCGGTTTGATTCGCTGTCATTATTAATTACTCGCGAGTTTTTTCACCTTTATAACAGAAGTTCGTTAATGTTGGTTAGTAGAACACAGAAATTAGTGGAGTGCTTCTGAACTACCTTAATTATTATCTAATGTACACGAATAATTCGTTAAGGGAGTGTAATATTGTACCTTGGAACTGTAAGTCCAAGCCTTTTTTTTTCATTTATTTAATTCCAATGTCTTTTGGTGATATATAAACAAGCGTAGAATGTGAACAATGCGTTAGCGAACTCGACCTCACGCAAGCAACCCGACGCTAGTCGACAAGTATCGATTCGTTCCGTCTCGAATTATTGTTTTCTTCACGCCTACCTTTCAATTAAGCGAAATTCTTACCGCAGCTCACCTTGAGAGGCAAGCGTTGAGTAGCGAGGCACCTCAGTACTTTTTCATTGGTCTGAACTTTTTGTCATGTTAGTATATTTGTAGTTGAAATACACTTTCTAGGTTACGCATTGGGCTAGTTATTATTATAATCGAATGATATTAAAAAAAAATTGTAACTGGTTCGTTTTGGTACTGATAGCCGAAATTGTCCAGGTTTGAGTCCATTCTGAAACAAATATTTATGTGACAGATGAATTGCTCTCAGATATGGGATATTTAAAGAGTTCCATACATTCCGATTATAGACCCTTACAGAATCACTCTTGTGATCTCTGTCTGTATGTTTGTCACACTTGATTTTATAGGAACCTATTGCACCTAATAAGTTGGAATTTAATACAAACGTAAGTTGGCCTAATAACGTACAAATAACATAAGATAATAGTAGACTAATACTTCTAAAATTTTAATCAATAATTAAATATTAATAGAATACCCTATCATATCACATATTTTAATCAGTTTATAATATTTTTTCAACAGTAATATTCATGTAAAATGAAATAGACAACTTAGTGACAACTTAAATATTTCAGTTACCATGCTATCATACTGAGCCCAACTTATACAGAAGAAGGGCAATATTAATGTTTACGCCTCGCTCCCTAGAGGCACAGCACTTGTCTGTCTACAGCTTGACATTCTTCACGTATATTTCCGTATTGGCTCTTGGGAACTTTTCCTTGGATAACATAAAAAGTGACGCCCCTCTGAGAACGATCATTCGGTCGTTAGAAACGGAGGCGTTGGCAACATATTCTTCCCAGTGTGGAATTTTTCACACGTACATCGTCGACTAATAGGTACAAGGCGGGAATTGTTCTCATTTTTGAAACATCTCTATTGTACTCGCTATGTTTATAAACTAGGTTTAAAGGTGTTATAGGCATTTACACCCGGTATCCTGATATATTACAATATTACACTTCAGGCATAGACAGGCAAGTAAGAAACTACGTAAGTACTGTCGCAATTAACCTAAGTGTTACCGAGACCACCAATTCCCAACAAGATTACGTGACGTCATTTTCATTGCCCACTATTCAACAGGATGTAATACAAGCTACGAATATTGGCTTGGACTTGGATAGAAGTAGAACCTTGTAGCCCAAAATATACATTTATCTTGACTAAATGTGCAAAAGTATGCGATTATAAAATATCCAACACTTTTATTGGTGTTGTTTCTTAGCACTTCCCCGCATTCTGGTTGCTTATATTGCAAATGGCATATGAACAGATAGAACAGATCCGACATTCATTTACATACCACTTAAATATCTGCGAATCGAACTCGGAACTTATAGCCAGTCGGTAGAGTTTCTACCAATTAGGCTATAGGGTCGTAAAGAATCTTGAGAACTCCTGGAGCCGACTACCTACATACTATCTTACTTTAGCTGTGAGATTACTTATAGAACAAATTACTAAGCTATATTTGCTGCTCAAATCGAAATTAATTTAAATTTCTGCGACAAGGAATAAATAAATTAATTTAGTTTTTCTTTACCGATATTAGATTTATCTTCGACTAGCCTCAAAAAGTCGAGCTCAAATAAATAAGCACTGACTGAATCAAATCCGATACTAAACCTACTCAATTACATTAATAGCAACTTGGGCCACTATCTAAATTGGACTTTATCAAAGCCGGACTAATCTATGTCCAAAACTCCAATGCATTTAGAAGCGGTCATGTCGGAGTTATGGTGCCGTTAAATGATGTCCGTGGAAACAGGACTTTTTATTTATATTACTTCTATAATAGGTATTGATAGCGCTGCAGTAGTAGGATAGAAGTGGAATTAAGATAATATTAAATATGTGATAATTAATTAGGCTTAACTATTTTGAAATTTTGTCGGCGAACTCATCATTCTAAACCACCAGTTCCGCGCAGGTTTAAACGTACTTTGTAATTACCATGTGTTGTTTAAAAGATGTGCTGAGGAGTTTCTTTCGCCATTTCTTCTTCTCAATGTTAAAGCACCTTTTCGAAGCGATAGTGGAAGCAAAAAATAACGTTCATAAGTGTATTTACAGAATACCTATATGAGTAATTGATTTTGAATTTGAATTTAAATCGAATCAAAATTTACTGCGTGGTGTAAAGGAAAGTGCCAAAGACACCATACACACATACATTGTGTGCATGTATAAGTATATATAACTATGTGGGCATGGCGCACACACATTCACCGTACTGATCACACACTCACTGTTCGCTGCGCACTGAGACGCTAAACACGTAGTGTGCGACAGAGACCCTAGCTATATGTATAAGTATCCCGTTTACACATATACTTTTGCACTGTTAGATTGTTTTTATAATTATATTTCTGGATGGTACATGCATGTCAATAGTTCATGAAGAGGGCGCGAAACCAATAAACATTATTACGTTTCCGGCACTACTTTTAATCATTTCCCGCGAACACAAGTACACAACGTATCAATTATTAAAACTCATCTATTTGCGGTTCATGATTTCCACGTAATTATATACGATATTTTTCATTGAGAATCGTAAATATCTCCAACGATATTCTAAGAAGTCTTTCCCCTATTTAAGTGTCTAGCGATGTCGATCCGTTTCAACTTCGGTTAATTATCACTTAAGCAAATCTGATTGCTCAGCTGTGAAAAGGAATTGTTTTAGTAGCAATTTAGTTGGACGCCTTCTTAAACGTTAAAGTGCTACAATGTATTAAAACTGTTAAAATTGTTAATACATAGTACCCCAATTACTATAAAATTCAAGCGGCCTAATAGTTTGAGACAGGTGTCTCAGCATGGGTAGCCCCTGAGGATCATATGCGTAACCCTAATTTTTTAAGCTTTTATGACTGATACAAATTGATTATCACACGTTTCCAAAAAAATAATTCGAAATTTTCTATGGTCTTTTCGAAGGTGAAATCTGCTAACCCGAACTTTAATCTCCTATAAGAAGTGGCAAATCCAACAACGGGATAAATTTGGGTAATGATAATAAAAGTAATATTGAAACACTTCGATGTTATTCCATTCACCTCGGCAATGTATTGCAGGCAATATATTCAGAAGTACAGGCGATATACTAAGTTATGACGTTCCATCGATAGCGTCATACAAAGTGAGGAGCAATCGGGATCGAACCCGTTTTGCATGCAAACTCGTTCCAACCCACGTCTCGCTTACGGAATTGTATATCCGAGTACATTTCAAACGCTCACTTCTCAACTTTATATCTGAGAGAGTTGTTCCTCGGGCGTGTTTTTAAATAAATCGAGGGCGCAATCTCTTCCGTTTCGCTGTTACTCTGATAATGTTCCAATACCAATGTGGGTAACAGTTTTGTGAAGAGGTTTCTCGTTAAATGTAGGTATCCCCAAGAGATTGTAAATCTCATACATTCTTTTGTCTATTATACACTGACTGATTTACCACACTGACTGCGGAAACCTAAAGCTTGGGACAAAAATTATTTCAACAACGCTGCGAGTATTAGGAAAGAATTTTCGGGAATTTAACTCTTATCGGTATTGATGAGGTTCAAACTTTTAAGTAAGAAAATAATTTCAAATTATAGATGCATAAACATAAACAGTTAAATAGGGGTATAAGAATTCTTCTAACCCCTTATGGGGTTCTAGAATAGTTTTTAGTAGTTTTAATAGGTGCAAGGGATTCTCAACAATGCTTAAGTTACAACAAGTGGAACCCATTTTCATTTCAAATAACGATTAATGAACTAGTTCTAACTTAGTAACTCCGGTAAATATCTATTCTGTGCGAAGAAAGTTATAAAAGAAAGACTTATAATATGAAGATACTAAAAGTAAACTTTTAATTAATATATACCTATTAAATGTATCCGGACGAATAATACCAATAATTTATTTTTGTAATATAACATTTATTTTTTTGAATTCGTATTTATAATTCAGAATTTTTTTACGAAAGCCATAATTTTTAAGTTGATAATTAGCTTATAAATTACAGGAAAGAAGTTCAAATTCAAATTCATTTATTGCTGGATTTTGAATGTACAAAGATCTTACATATATTATTTGTAGCCAGGAAAATCCTGCCGATAGACATGCAATACAATTTGTCAATATATATATTATATTATTATTAAATGTCATAATTACAATTGTCCATTATTATTCAATTTATACAAATATTAAAATTTACGTCAGTCAAATTTATCATTTATTTCATTAATATGATAATACGCTTTATTTACTAAAATATCATGGAGCTTATGTTTAAACTTATATAAAGATAAATCGTCACTGCGGATGGAGGTAGGCAATTTATTATATATATCCGCAAACACAATGTATGATGGTATATATTTCTATACATGCATGAAACCTCCCTCCCTCCCACAAAGGAAAACATGCAATTATGATAAAAGTATATGTATAACACACATACCGTCACCAACACGTGTTTCGTTCCGAAACAGAGCATCTTCAAGGTAGTAGACTCTACGAGTATTAACCGCAAAGCGCTTTGTGTTTGCGGATTGTTGCAAAGTAAATTAATACTAAATTAATGAGAAAAGGAGCACAAAAAACTGCACTCGAAGTAAGTCTTCGATCTTCTCAGTTCTAATGGTACCCTGGTAATGTATTTGGATAAGACGATGTTACGGAGATGTTTCTAGATATTGTACAGTGTTCTATGTAAATGTAAGTTGGTGTTGCTTCAAATTATTGAAGTTCGCGCTCGTGGGAAGAGCTGCATCCATTGCGGTGTGCAATGTACACAGAAAACATGTACATAAATTTAGAACATGCTAATTTTTAAATGCTCAAAGACGTTTCCTAAATACCCAATTAAATTTTGAACAATATTACTAATTGCTAAATTGAAGATTTAAGTAATTCTTAGAAATTCACGGTTTGGTGGTTTAAGTTCGTATCCGACATGAGACATGATTATGGGTGGTCGAATCTTATCGGCATTGGTCAAAAACTGATGTGAATTGTAAATAGTATACTTTTTGGTATGTCACGTTACTCAGATCCCTCGTGACATGACTCCCCCACTACTTCACATTTCCCTATCACACTTACAATTACTTTCCACAGTCTTATCCTCATTTCTTTACCTATCCATCTGTCGCCCAAAACATTCCATTTACCTCAAACCTTCTATCTAATGTTTAAACAAAATAAACACATTGAATTCTCAACTCGGAGTTCATTGAAGCAGATCCGACATGGAATAAGTCGCGTTACATACAAGCGCGCATGAATGGCGTTCTCCGAATACACGCAGTCTGCCCAAGAACTGGATAAACGAGCTGCGGCATAATTTAGTAGTAAAAAGAGTCATGAATCAGACGCCAGGTGCCGTGCGCGTGCGACTCACAGTCCGCGCTCGGAAACCGGCTAGGTGGGTGGTGCAAGTGAAAAGAAAATTCAAGAAGCGATGTCCGAACATCAGTATTGTACGAGCTATCAGAAAACAGACCCAAACATTATGCCATTCCCGTCATTGATATGACAAAATCTCGTCCAGTTCATTGTTTTAGATGAGCATTAACAAAAAAACTGTCCAAAAACGGTAGTGCCAGGAGATCGTCATAAAAAATTTTTCGTCAATCCAAGTACGAAATGAAATAAATTTTTTTCGTAGGTGGTTTTTGAAAACTTGTTTCGATAGTAAAATAACGCCATCGCTTTAAAAAAATCTCTACCGTAAATTGTCCCGGAAGAAGAAGCTTCCTAATCACAGAAAGCAGCTTACTTCTGCATATGGCTGTATATTGAACTCATGTCTAAGCATTCTTATCTTTAAAGTAAAACTACTATATCACGAATATTATTGCTTATATTCGTACTAAGTTACAGTAGAGCTCAAGTTTCCTTGTATAAGTATATATTTGTATTTCAGTGAATAATTTTAATTAAACTATTTGTCATATTTTTATATATAGTATTATTTTGGCTTTCGAAATACCTGTTAACTCTGTAACAAGTTTTGTGAAATGTTTTCTGTCTTATCCAAATTATAATAGACCACTGACTTTAAATTCTTACCGTCTGCATCAGTGTCAGAGATCAATGTACCGCTTAATGTTCCATCCTAATATTAATACCGCTTTATCTTATTGTTTGGCCCAAATTACATTGTCAACTTGTCACTGAGCAAAGATCAAGATAAAAGATAAAACACCGGATGATTTGTAGATGTTCTGCCCGCCGTTACAACTCCGGACGCTTTTATGTTATCTGTACGGAATACGAAACTTGTTACATGCCTCTCAGTTTAATTGGCTTATCGTGGCTGCTTACGTTTTTTGTTTTGAAGTATGCGGCAATTGTAGAAGATTATTGTATCTTAGACTGCGGGAGGTATCTGATTAATTAGTTAGTGTTCATTTTAGGTTCGCACGTGAGATTAAGGTTTTAGTAAAAAATTTCCATGTGTACCTACTGCATATGTTATATGCTGTTATATTCTGTTCTATACTACTCAATTCTCGTACTATTTTCCTTGATTTACCTTTTAAATAATGTCTTGAGACTGCAACAACAAAAGTAAATGTTTAGATCTCTACATCGGTCTCAGAATGGATTCGCGAAGCTTGTCACTTAAACGGTGGTCGTTAGCTCTATTAGCATAACTTTCTAAGAAATTCTCTTCTAAGTTTTAACCAGTATCATTTCAATATATCAATATTTTGCTAACTGTATATCTTGTATGTTATTAATCAATTTTAAACCTCGGACTAGACTCGTGATTTGAAACTCTTATCTCTGTATGAGGTCGGTCATAAATAAGTCGCTACTCATAAGGACTGACATGAAATGCTTCATTTTTAACTACAAACCTTCAAAGCTGGTCAACTCCATAGTGTTATGTGAGTTATTAATGCATGACTGCACCACTAAATAGGACCACGTAACACGTAACACGGTAATTAAGGGCGCATGATGGATGACAAGCAACAATTTGAAAAGCACACCTTCATCTATACGAGAAACAGTTGTTAGTATTTAAAAGTATCGTATCGTATTTTTGAATACTTTTGCACAACTTTACGAGTTACTATATGTGAATTTTTAGTTTTGTCATAACTTAATGCGCACACAAATATACAAAAAGTTCAGTTCATGTTTGTGAGTGTGTGTAACTGCATGTTCGGGAAATGCTTAATTAAATATTAAATAATTTTTATTACTTGTCGTTGTGTTTCAGAGTATTACTGGCACAGCTGAAGTAGGAATACCCTCTTTCTTTTTGCTCCGCTGAAAATAATCATGGCTGACTGCTACGAATATTGGCAAGCGGAAGCCATTTAAGCGGCGTTGAAAGAGATAATACCAAAGACTCAAATTTTTTTATTTCAGACTTATGAACTTTTAATAGTTCAATATTATATCTACAGTTGTTTTTGTACTTTTCGTATTTTATTTACAGGATTTTAGGTAGTGTGTCAAATTTAAATCTATATACATATATTATATAATATATTATGTTGTTATAAACGGCGCATTAATGAACATTTTTCTTTTTTCAGTAAGTTAAACTCTATCAATAAAAGTAACCCAAACTGACCTGGTAAAGCACAAATCACAAGATTCGTTAAAGCCAACCACGGTTTTTTCAAGGCAGAATTACTCCAAAAAGGTACAATACCAAAGTACTCCTTCAATCAATATTAACCTATCCAATGTTTAACTAATTTATTTGTTAGTCATTTCAAACTCGCGTATTCAGTTACTTTGCGGTTTAACCTCTGTGTCCGAAACAAACGCTCAGTGGGTCGGCGCGACGCGTTGAGGGTTGGGCCGCAGTAATTATGGGGCCCATTGACGACCGAACTCCGAAGTTAGTTTAAACACTTCGCCAGCCATGAGAGCGCAACTTGCGAACAGGAATGTGCGGTCGGGGCCCTTCCTAACGATGGCTTTTTGCCGAAACTCGTCCTAGCCGACGTGTAGTTTTACGGAACTAGGTTTGACGTGTTTAGTTTAAAAAAATGTAATGTTTTCTGCACGCAATTTAGGTGTAATATTTCCGGGAATAATTATGAAGAGATGAAACTTGAACTCTCGTAATCATCTTCCAGGACCATTTGCGGTATGGATTTCTTGAAACGAAGGCGTGGTCTGACTTTCGAAAAGTAGTTGTGAAAACCAACTTCAAATAAATTTCATTTCCTTTCATATTAGCAGAAGCTAATGGACAAATGCAATTATTATGCAGACTACATTTAACTGTTATACTATTTCATAGGAATTATCCAACTAATAATCGGGATTATCTCATTAATTAAAATACGTCAGGTACACACCACACGATGCACCTTTATAGAAAGAAATATTAAATATTTAGATTTTTTAAAAAAATCCTCCTCCGATTTCGTTCGAGTTGGATAATTATTATCTATACATGATTTTTCAAAAATTTTATTAGTTTACTGATATTTTATATACCCTATAATCTGCGCAATCACGTGTTTGTACTACATACCAGTTTTTATTAAGATCAGTCAAGCTATTCTTGGGTTATAACGGAACATACAGGCAAAAATTTTCGATATGGTCAGAAAAATTTAACGCAGCTACAGAGACGCAATACAGATTTATATAGTGGTATAGATTATAATTAAATATATTGATAACAATTAAATAAACTTATATACTGCTAATTGTATAGGTTTAAACAATTTCACGTAACAATAGTCATACGCTTACATAGTTGCCTAATAGGTTTATGTCCCACGTAGAATAACATATTTACTTGAACAGATTTGCTCTGTAAACACACAAGACTTGAACAGCAATTGTCCATTACTAATAGATGTCCTCCAGACAACGCGTGGGTGTTTAGTAATAACATTTGGTCTGAGTTATCTTAACTCACGTTTAGAACTGGGTTCGGGTTATTCAACGATGTAGGATCTGTAGTGTTCGGTTCCTGTAATAAATTGTTATAGATCGTGCAAAGTATTAATCGACTATCATAAATAAACATTCAACATCATTAATTAAACATTATTCATTACTATTATTAATCATAACATCAGTAACAACACCACAGTTCCATTATAAGTTAGTCAAGAATGCTTTACTTTCTCTTATAATATTTATAATTTCTAAGAAGTATGCTTCACGACAGCTACCTGGATCATTGTGTAATTTTTTTAATGTTTACGCACCCGCACCCCACATTAGGATTCCAGTGTTGCGGGCGGCAGGGACATACACAAATGTGACATCACAAACCCAAGAACAAACATTTATCTGTCACACATATGTCTGCCCCGGCCGGGAATCGAATCCGGAACCCGTAGCTCAGCAGGCAGGGTCACTACCGACTGGGCTATGGGATCGTCAGACAATAGAATTTTTTTGCCCATATGATATCATTCACTATGTCCATTAGTAATACTTCTTCACTAGAGTACTTGCAGTACTTTGTGTGGGTAGTTGTGTAAACTCATAATAATGACCAGAAACATCTTACGATCAGCTGCCTCAACTGGGGTTTATTACGGAGGTTCTTACAAGACCGCTGAGGTTATTACCAAAGTAACGAAATGCCACACACTTAAATACATGCAACCGAATTCTTCTCAACAACCACATAATTGTCGTCGCTAACATCTTGTAGCTCGCTGACCTGGATAAACAGCTCCACGGCCAAGCGTACCTGAGAGGGTAAACATAGGCTGAGCGGAGTTGGACATCTAATTTGTGTCCGTCATTACGCGTGGCCTAGTTACGAGACTACGGAATATGCAAATTAGTGTGCGAGTGTGTGATACTACGGAACACGACAGTTTTGTTAATGAGGCTTAAAGTTACATAGATACCAGTGAGTACCCTCAATATGAAATGTTTACATTCAAATTCGCGAATTTACGAAGGTAAGTTTCAAGATATTGTATCTTGCATGTTTGTTAGTCATTTTCATTAATTTTAAATTACGTTTGTAGAAACAATTTGCTTCTGTTTGTTGGGATACGTTGTGTCACATTGGTGAGGTTTGAGGAGGGTCTGATGTTGCCCATGTTCACATGCGCGGGTAAGCATTTACTGCCTAGTGGCTCATCTGCTTTTTCGTTAGCAGTCTTAAGGGTATAAAAAAGACAAACGCAGATCGTTTTTATATATGATTTCCCTCCAAGTTCGCATCCATAGATTCGAAACATTCGCAAATACTTAACATAGGTGGCACAATTAAATGAATAAGGAAGTATCAAAATTATTATTGAACGTACACATACAAATAATGAATAGTTAAACAGGCTTTATTCACACGAGGCTCCAGGCTTTATCCAGCGAGGCTCTTTCAAAGAGTTTAGGTGTCATATTGAAAATGTCTCCAAAAAACAATAAACAAAAAGTATTCTACGCTTATATGGAACTGAAAGAGCGCATATAATAACTGGTTTAATACTCGTATCAACGCAGCGGTACATGAAACAAGACCCCATGGCGATGGAGTCGCGTTTCAGCCGTCTGTTCCGAGACAGAATTCGGTGATGAATGGGGCAGCGAGTTGTCGAGTCATTCTTTTATATTGCACGCTTTATTTCGCTCGCTGTTAATGAGATCCCGCTAATGGTTCCTTGTCGAGTATCGCATCACAAAAGAAACAAAGAAACAAACAAATAAAATGTTAGCTCCAGTATAAAATAATGTGAACAATGTTTTGTATGAAAAATAAGATGTGAAAATAAGGAGGATAACAGAATGAAGAATTTTGATTGTGATTGTAAATGTTCTTTTAAGCTAAGGTTTCTTTTTGTCTTACATCATAAGTGGCCCAGTGCTGGGCTTGGGTGCATGGTGCATGAGCCCAGTATGAGAGGTGTAAATACTATGAGGTGTAAAGTTTATAGTCTACCGTGCTAGATGAGAGCGGACTGGCAAACTACACACACCTGTGAGAACATTATAGAGTACTGAAAGGCATCCAGTTTCCTCGCGATGGCTTCTTCAATGAGGTGATAATTAATTTCTAATACGAATATAACTCCAAAAATGTTATTTGTATGTAGGATTAGTATCTTTCGACTGCAGAATATCAATGTTCTGTTGGCCTTATGGTATTTCACCCCGCTCTCCCGTGCACTATATCATATTTTGGATAGTTACAGGGCCACCTTTATGTCGGAAAATCTGTTAACACCTGAAGAGTTTTGACAATTTGCAATAATTTCTACAAATATTATAACACAATAGTAGCTCATTTATTGGCATCTCAAGTTCTTATTACACTTTTTGTTTGTTTCAGATCTTTGATATACATTGGACTAATATGAACCAAGTATTCAATCACAGGCTATGTAAGGTGAGTAAGAAATCATAATCACAACTCATACTTGACCATTGACGCAACCATAATTCACTGCAAGACTGAGGTACAGTTGGCTGGCTTCAGACATGTCCGAACTAGATTAACAGGTTTAGCTAAAACTGCTCACAGCCAGATGACCTATAACCGTTGTACCAGAAGTCAACAGTATACGTTATACAGCATTCGTTAAACTTGTGTAGTTTGGTATCGTTAGGTATGTAACTGTCGTTACACCATTTCGGAGATCTTTGGACATCATAAGAACAATGAATGATTGAGTGGACCTACCCTCCATCGACCTACACTAGAGTAGCATGGTGAAGTGTGCTTTAGGCATCCGTAATTACAAGGAGAGAGCCGCTAATGAGATGAAGCCAGATATGCAAGTTGTTTCAACTTTTCCAAGTATGAATATTAACATTTATTGAAATATACATATAAAGCACCGTTTAAACTGCTTCGATCCTTCGCTTGAAGTTTCATTGTGACGATTTCTCTATGACATACATAGTTGAAGCAGGCGTAAAATAAATACACACAGTCAAGAGGCTGACAAGTGATATGACGTCGACATAATTGATGAAATGATATGCGAGTGTAGCTTTCACCTTCCAACTAACACTTGCTGTAATTTAAATAAATAACGGTGGTTTTCTAAACAGTAAACAACATTCGTTTTCAGAACTTTCTCGAATTTCCAAAATGATTCTATTCGGATCTGGAGAAAACGAGAATAGTGGACTAGTTGCCAATTAATGGGTTTTAGTGGGTACTGTAGAATTTTTGAAATACGTTAGCACTAGGATACTGGTTCCAATGACAGTCATGTTCAAATCCATCACGCACCTCTAACTTTCTGAAAGTTTTGACATCCTTTTTATAATCTTTTACGGTCCGTTTTGCTAGGCTCAAGTCCAATCTCACAATATGAGGAATAAAAAGTGAAACAATTTTGTGAGTGCTTAATAACATTATTATGACGAAATTTATTTCATTATTATTATTTAGTTCTAATATTCTGTAATTTGTGTACACAGTCTAACTGCCATCTAGACTTGCCGCTCTCCAGTCTCAGATCTGCTGGAAGAGGTTTCATAAGAAATACGCAGTTCCTTTATACCATTCTTACTTGATGTCTTATTTGTACAATGTTTCCATGTTTATATCAATTATTAAATAAATAAATGAGATAAACATTTTCAAAAGCGTTTGATATCTATCAGTATTTAATTGGACTTGTATTTCAGATCATCATTGGGTCATGATGATTTTATAATTGATGTATTCCTGATATTTCCGTATTTTATAACATTAAAAACAATCAGTGAAAAGTTCCAAAGACCCCAAAGGTCACACTAGAAAATCTTTATTGATAAAAAACCCTTTTCCGAGAACTCCCAGCATAATGTTATTCAGAACTCATTCGGTTTCATTGAATAGCATTATAGTCACTGGGAATATAGAGTGCCCATTGGGCATAAAATGTTTTTGTACGGACTAAGACACGTTTACGACGCCATGGAGAGTCTTTGAGGATAAACTTGGTAAGTATAGCTGGAATTTCTGTATGAAATCATAAACTTTGAGTGCGCGGTTTTGAAAGTATAATAAAGCGGCCATTGTGGTCCTAGATGAGACAATGTCAGGTAGTTATCCTTTTGTTTGACCGCCGCTATACAGCAAGGAGACGATTGCTAGGTACCATAAAACATCATATAGCAGATATATATTATTTCTTAATACTTATGATTCAAGTGTTATTCCACCACTACCTTTCTGTCCACTGGGTATCCCTTTGTTTGACCGCCACTTTACAGCAAGAAGACGATTGTTAGGTACCATAAAACATCACATAGCAGATATACATTATTTCTTAATACTTACGATTCAGGTCTTATTCCATCACTACCTTTCTTTACGCGTAAGATTGTACCAACTTGTGCATTATTATGATTATTAAAAATATCCTTTTTTGTAGCTAATAATCATGCTTACGACCCCTGGCGAACAGTAGCTCATCTTGGCCACATATTTAGTAAAACTATTAGGAGAGTTCACTGGGACGCTGCCATGGAGTATTCCTAGAAATGAGAAGATGCGTTCACTCGAGATGAGTACTAGTATACACTTACGCTGCCCAGATATATATCGCTAACAAAAAAGAAGTGTATCAAACATTTCCATATTATCATAACCATTTACTTCTGCCAGTTTAGATAATATTTAAAGCAGCACACAGAGAACAACTGAGAACATTGCAGACATCTCGTCGTCCCGGTGACAATGGGCTATCAATCGCCATATCGAACTTTAATACAAGGTAATGATTTTATATGACTTGATATGTTAAACTCGCTTCACACATTTACACGTGTGTTTTTGTATATAGCTGTCTCTTTCACCGCACGTGCTCACCCGTGCGCGCGCGCATTCGTCCCGGTCACGCACTAGCGTCGCATGCGAGGCTCGTATCACGCACCGCGTTCGGAATACAAATGGCCAATTAGCTTTTTATTCGCAACTCTGAGTGCATTCCTCTGTTTCGTTATCCACGTGGTTTATGTTTCTTTTATTTGTGCGATAGAGGACTGAATCGACGTGGTTTTTGTGAGTGGACTCTGGTTTAAGTAGTTTTATCTGTAAAATCAACTATTTAATTGAATTTTTCAATTATGACAAATGTCTATGTGTAAGTATAAATATTTAATGTGATTTTGTCTGTAGGAATTTAGTAATCTCTGCGCAAGATCTCGCTTTTGTGCCCGATCTTTATAATAATATGATGTCTGGAAGTTTTAAAATTGAGTAATTGGTTGTTTATAACATAGTGAGAATTATGAATATGTCCTTATCGGTTATATAGTAATTGCACGATACACAGATAAACGAAACCCATTACAAAAAAATGTTTTGTAAAAAAATATTAGTTAGTGCAAAGTTTACTTTAGTGATCATCAAACTAAAAAAAAAACGAACATTTATTAAATTAAATTTGAATGCTATCAACAATTATTTGTTACGATCTGTTAATAAAAATGTTGCATGCTATTATTAGTTTTGAAACGTTACATAACCTTCAAGAAATACATGTAGTTCTGAGCGAACGTAGGGCCGTAAGGAGGCCGTAGGTAGGAAGGTAAGGCGTGTCCTTCTGATATAACAACATCATACAATATTTGTACTAGCACAATGTTTTAAAATAGGCTCTAGGCCACCTCGGTTGTGAAAACTATCGTAAACTAGTGTAGATTGCCATTATATACAATATTATATCTCATATATTTAATTGAGTTTTTCTTCTATATATTATATATAAAGACTTCTTGTATCTCGGAAGCGATTCTAACGTCGATCCGAATGATCGAATTTTTGTATTTTAATTGGGTTTCGCTTTTTCAGTTTACATATCGTGTATCGTGAAAAAATGCGATTTTACATAAAACTACATTCTTTTCATAAAATTTGTTTTTGTATTATTTATTAGAAATTAGCATGTCGTAATCTTTTGTAGTACTTGCAGTAATACCAATGTTTAGCTATCTACTGGCACCTCATAATTATGTGAGATGGCGCTACATGACCTTATCAGAATTTGCAAAAAGAAAACCTCCGCTCTCCCTGGGACAATACTATATTATAGATTAAATCTACAATTCATATTTTCCGTACAATAAGTTTTGTTTCCATTCGATGCCTTTGCAAATACATCGACTGTTATTTCATGTCTTCATAAGTAAAACATATGGAGGGGACACCCATAAATTTATCTGAACGAGCAGTTACAAAACAGAGAATAATAGCTGCGCGCTCGAAAGCTTATTTATCGTGAGAGCATCTTATTTTTAAATATAAGCCTCGTAATGGAATCCGCGGGCTTACATACGTAATGCACTGCCGGTTTCAATACACCTGCGTATAAAATTACGTTTACGTATGCGGCACGACACGTCCCTGGCTAGGTGGCGTATAAGAGCGGGCGGTAAGCGGAATATAGATGCAGTAAATTCTCATATGCGCGGTGAAATATATTTTTTGTTTTCATTTTGGTTTTATGTATACAAAAAAATGTATGGGATGTTTTTTTTTACAACTTCATTACACTAAGATCTAAGATGTAATGTCTTATTGAAGTATGATGAGACAAATGAATTTAACGACATTTTAACCGAATACTTCTCTGTAAAAATTAATTTTAAAGTAAATTAAGCTTAAAATGCGATAAACAAATAAATGTAAGCTTAGGTTTAGCAGTCACTGGTACCTGTGATAATGTTAATTTGACAATTCATTTGGACCGGTATCCGTGCCAGTGGTCAACGTAACGGCATATAAAAGTGAGTCGAAAACAATCGTCACACAAGAAGAATAATGTTCTTTGACGAACGAATTGACGATATTACCCCGCTGCCGCTAGACATTTGTACCAAAACAAGAATCATGCACTCCGCAGCACCGTTCAGCATAACACAACTGCACACGCCTCGCTCGCGGCCTCTCGCCGCAATCCTGAACATAGCGGACAGTGCATAACCTTGCTTAGTCTAAAGCCGTGTGCTTATACACCCAAAACTGAGTTTGCATATTGCACACAGACATATATTTATATGTACACATTATTTGCCGTAAAACGGTTGTAGCTTTGCGACTCACTCTGTTAATACCATGTTCTTAGTTACCGAATGCAAACCTGGCGATATTTGGATTAAGACGACATAAACGGTAGATGGTAGGTAAATAATAATGCCGCTATTCGAGTCGTGATATTATATTACAATTTTTTTATTCCTTATTTAGAAAATAATCTCTTTCTGACTAAACGACGATTGCACATTAATTCGCAAACTTAAAAAGAATACAGAAAAATACAGAAAGTAAATTTTCTACTCTGCTCTGCACTAGACAGAACAATTAAGGTTTGAGCATCGTGAAATGTTTTTAGAATGTTTCAGTCGATTTGTATTTCCGTCTTCACTGACAACTACCGGCTACTTACCATCACGTAGCCACTTCAAGTTCTACAGGTTAACGTGAGAAAATATTAAGAATATTTTCAGCTAAGCGGAGCAAAGATGTGATAACAGAATCTATCGGTTGCGCCGCACCGTTCTCCGCTCCTTTATAAACGAGGCTTTAATATTGCATGAACCGGTGTCATTTGAAATTCAATAGCCATGTGTTTTGTTTAGTTTTGTTGTATTTGCGAGGTTTGCGGTTTGGCCTTTTCAGCTTCGAATAAGCTAATCTTTTGCGGAAATTGAGATTTACTCACATAAAGTATGATGATGTATTCGCCACTTTGTATTAATCCAGAGGCAGTGTTTTTCGAAATAATAAATGAAGCGGGTTAAGTGTCTATTGGTCATTTTGTTGGTAGGAAAAGTAAATTAATGCTTGACGTAATTAGTATGGGAAATTAACCCTGCTTCCTCTGTAGATTGTCCGTGCTCTAAACTAAACTTGTGAAACTAAGTCTAAAATTTAAATAAGTAAAGAAGCACGAATTTAACCACGACCGCATTTTCAACTCGATTCATAACAATAGTGACTGATTATCAATTAAAATTATTAATAGCGCTTTAGGCATGTTAGTTTGACGTATTCCGTAATTATATTAGAAATTCGGAACCCTGTCTGAGCGGTGAAGATTAATTAAAGCATATAATAAAGCGAGCTAGAGTTCCGAACTAAACCGCGTTTGGAAATCTAGTTTATTCAATGTCTCAGAACATCTCAATATCCACTAGATGGCTACTGAGGTTTTAGCGTAGCTAATAGCCCCATATAACCCACTCGACCACTTAAATAAGCTGAGTATGTTTTGATAATTTTTCGCCTAACAACAAACCCTTCCCTAAATCAGAATCACACCAACCAGTTCTGAACTTCTTGTCTTATTTTGTTAAACCTTTCTTTAGTCCAACTAGTCGACAAACGAGCAGTTGAGCTACCTGTGTGTGGTCACCGTCGCCCATTGAATTAAGTAACACCAAACGTATGATTTTATGATTATAATAAAATTAATAATAATGTAGGTAGTTGAAAAATGTTAAACAGCATTTACCCACAGCGCTCTGCCCTAAAAGTTACGGGAACGGATCTAACTCCGCCTGTACGTCTGGCCGGTCTAGACTTCTCCATTGTCCAATTGTATGAAAGAGGTAGTCGGGCTGTAGTTCTACCTTGTGCGTGTAGATAAAATACCGTTGTTATAAGTCATACCTTATGATGCTATGAAGTTTAATGTATAACAATAGCGTGAATGGGCGACCTAGAATTTGTAGACCACTGAAAGCAATTAAAAGGCACTAAATTCTGTTTACTACGTACTTATTGGAATAGACGAAAACCCCACAAGGAGACAGTTGATACATGAGGCAGCTGTGACATTTCATGATTAGTCCTGATAAAGTGGCTAGACCAACTCGAGTGTCAGAAGACATACAAGTCTTAATTATCGTTTCTAACGGACTGGCGACAGCTTTATCGACTATCCTGAGTTTGATGTTTTGGCACTCCATCAGCAATGTAACTTCCGATATCGCCCTATGTTGTTATTACTTAATATACCTCAATTTGAGATCATTACACATCGTAGGGTAATGAACGTTTGTACTTACACAATTCTCTTTATATTTCAGTCAGCTTCCTTCTGAGGCACTCTCGAAGCGATGTAAAATACCTCGAACTCTATTACTACTATTGACACCGGAAGGCAGGTCTCCGTCTGCTTCAAAAAAGTTCCATTCACAAAAAGTTCCACGTCGCTTGACAGTAATAATACAGGTTAAAACCTTACATACTTCGAGGATGTAACGAAGTTTCACTTTTTACGACATAGACCGGTGCAACTCGTCTACTACCGTTGTCCGACCCTCAATCCATCCGGACACGAAACGGCTCCTACACGGCAATAGATACGTTCCAGTATTAGACCATTGTCATCTTGTTATGAATAATTTAATTTTGGCACATCTTTTTGCAGCTATGAACATTGAGTTCCTTCACTTATCATATCGTGGTAAAAGGTTATTTGTGGTCAAAGGTTTTATAAAACTAAGAACAAGTGAGATAACATACTGATACAAGTTTTTTAAAGACCATTTATTTTATCGTAATAATCCTCATAATAATCACTGTTACAGCCGTTCCACAACTGGGCTCGTGATTCGTCTTACGGAATATACTTAGAGACTTCTATGGACATTACGAAGAACTTTTCCTTCATTGGCGTGTTACTTAATTCCAATAGATTTAATAAAGGTTAGTGCAAGCGCAAGATTCGAACTCAAACTCACCACTGCTTTGTATGCTGATTGTACATTACTAATGTTTGGCAAAGGAGGATGTTATTTTTTTTTTTTTGATTCTATAAAATTCAATAAGTTCAGTGTGGCCGAAATCCTGACAAACGGCAAAGTATCCTGACATTTCAGGACAAATTCTAACGGTTGGTGACCCTAATTGTAATGAATTTCAAATATCAATAAACCTAGTTCACGGTGAGTTGCTAATGCTAACATAAGGATCGTACACACTAATATTACGTTTATAATAGGTAGTAAATATTTGTATACGCGTTTGTACAGTCCCAGGGGCGACGGCGTTTACACTTGAAACTAAATCTCACATATTCTATATTTCTATATATGCTAATATGAAACTGTTGACAATAGTAAATTAACGTATTATTATATTTCGGGAGTCTTGATATAATACATGGGACATGTATGTTACCTGTTATTTATTTATTTGATGTCCACTATCACGGGATGCACAGTGTAGAAAATAGTACAATGGAAAATTCGTTTTCCTGCAATTACAGGTGAACACATATTAATTTATTTTTTTCATAAAATTTAATTTATTTCATAATTTTTATCTATATTTTTTATTAATTTTTTAAAACTACAGATTTTACTAAATAGAAACACTCTTATATTTTCATTTGACACAAACATATTTTCAGTTAGAGGTAAGATTCAGTCAATGTTATATAAAATTACCAATAAATTACAATTTCATTATAAAATATAATAATATAGTTATATTATTAAATGATAAAATTATATCTCATTATTACCAAATTATAATTACATACATAAAATTTAAGCATAATAAATAAATACAATTTAAATATTCTTTACCTTATTTCGAAATTTTATTGATTTAAATTAGGTCATTTATTAATCATTATCATTCGGCATCTATTTATACATCATTGTCATTAATAGTTGCCAAATATTTTTAAATTGAATTAGTGTATTCCCAAATATATCTATTCTTTGATTAGAAGTAATTATTGTACTGCGCAAGTCTTTATCTTTAAAATTGAGTTAAAAAATGCTCAAATTGTCGCTAGGATCTTTTGCTTACGGATGGCATAGACATACCTGAATGAGCCACCAAAAACATTCAAAACCCGAATACAAACATTTACCCGTGACATAAATGTCTAACCTCACCGAGCATCGATCCGGGGTCTCTTCGCTTCGCAGGCAAGATCACTGAGCTTGAAGAGCACTTAATGTGCGGTCTAGCATAGTGGCGGTGGGTCGTAATCATGTGTTGTACTGAGGGTGTTACCAGCACAGAAAATATAAATCGTTATAACGTCTTGATATCTCATTTGCATTTACAAATTGATTCACCCATATTTGCATCATTGCTTGACAATAAACGACTGTGCAAACCCATTGTGTCTGATCGATGTAGGCGGACGCGTAATATCAAGAGAATATTTCCCGTGACTGATATATTAATCGTATGTCAACGGGTTCTTATGAGTACTAACAAAAGATAGACGATGAGAAAGATGACAAACAATCAATATGTGCTCAATTCTCATTACGTTCCCGGCTCTTCGACTTATTTATTTTTTTCAAATTACAATAACATTCTATGAAGAGCCCCCTGATTATTATGAGCATTTATGCACAAACACCCCTTTACCAGCCAGCCAGCCACTACGGGTTACCGTGCTTTTATTTTTTTTTAAATGGTTGTTCCCCAATTCACCATATTCCACGCAATCTTCCAATAACCCATTAGAAAGTACTAGGTACCTATTATTACTGACAGTATACTGATATTGATGAGCAAATGCTTTACAGGCATCGCAAAAGACAAATATTATCAATGATTCGACGAAACCATAGGTTACTTTTAAATTTAATATTTTGGTGGACCAGCGATTGTCACCCGTATGTCAATGGCATTTGAGCTATTAAAGCGTGGCAGATACTATATTAAACCAGCAAAGCTTGTGTGTGCTTACACTGTAATTATCTCGATGAACAAACTTGTAAACGTCTCAATATCGCAACAAACATTACATTTTGTTTGTTTTAATTTTATGACACGATCTTACAGCGTTTTCAATTTCCATTTGTTAAGTATTTATAAGCGAGCATTGCATTTAGGTATTTGGTATTTATTTATTATAATCAAGCATTGTATTTGTAATTATATCTTTTATATTTATTTTGATAACATCTTAACTTTGATGTGTTTTTTAATGCAGAATCAATAATTTATCAAATAATACCATTCTGTAAAATATAACTTTCATTGATTTTCTATATAAAAAGTTAACAAAAAATTGAGGTGTTATTCATTATGTTTACTTACAATAATAACTGAGATATTTGTTAAACTTTCATATTAAAACTTAATGAAATAAAATATGTTTAACATTTTCCACGTTAAAATTTAAAAGCAATTTTAGGGTTTTCTTACTTTGAAGATTACATATGGGCAGTTACTATGAGATACATCTGGAAAGAGAAACCTATCGTATGCGTGCACAACGTAAGCCAGGGCGAATACTCGCGATAGCATTAGAACGCGAATCGATTGACGATAATTCGAAACTAATCAACCCGCACTACAAAATTGCCCATGAAGCGGCTTACGCACCATCCACGCTATTGTCCATCCATAAAATTACAATGGAGCGCCACTGTCAGTTGATTTGTATTAAGTCAAACTTCGTATAGGCAACTAATTAAAACAATTCTTACAATACTGAAAAGTCTCACATCGCTGTTCCAATGTGAAATTGATACGAAGCTTAGAATCCAAATGAAAGAGCTTAACTAAATCAAATGCCTATGACCAGATCGTGGATCTATGCAACTGGGTCGAAATATTGGCAATAAATAAAACGTATCGTGAGTACCCGTTACATAATAAAATTTGTAATCGAAACACGTTAAAATCATACTGCACATTTATCACCATCATTAGAAACGACAACTACACCTCTGCTGTGACCGGAGTGCCGCTCAAACTGAGATCGGTTAAGGCCATAGTTTATCATGCTGATTAAGTGCGAATTGACAGACTTTATTACACCTTCGACAATATTATAAAGAATTCTAGTTTAAGCACAATGTTTGGCGATCACGATAGGTTCTTTTCTAGCTCTGATCCAACTAGTTAATTACCGATGCTATTCATGCATGGTGGATTCTTCACCCGCCTGGAAACTACCACCTTCATTCTAAAAGTACTTGTGTTTTGGTTGCTGTGCCCAATAGCTCTTAATAAACGGGTCCTTCGCTTCTACCTTCGTCGGCGACGCGTTAGTAATGCTTTTGTTTCTACATCCATCGTTGGTGAATACTTCTCATTAAGTGGCTCGTTTATTCATTTTCCCTTAAGTGTTACACAGTCATAATTAAATAATTTTTATGCGTGCTATATTCCCAATCGGTTCCTACATGCGAGAGACCGAAGTGCAGATCTACAAAACTACGTAATCATTACTGATTTACTCTGCTGGCATTAAAATAGTGTGTACACGCACTTATGTGTTTTACATTTCTAAAATAGGTCATTCGCGAGCCGTAAGTACATGTATAGTCAAAGTATTATCGACTAATTAAAAGCTGCACCGCAAACTTTAAATTATCCAGCACTGTTATCAACAAGCGTACAGTAAAAAAATTAATATTGATGCCAGTGTGTTTTAGTAACTCGTTTAATCTAAAACATAAAATGAAAAAAAAAAACATTTGTTTCGATCTTTTTATTTTTCGTGACGAAAAGGGTGCATCAAACAGAGTAAATATAAAGTTATAGAAGGAACTTACCTACATCTGTTAGCGCTTTCGGCAGTAATGCGTACAATTCCTACTTGGGACAAATTGTTTTTTTTTTATTTGATGTTTATTTATTTACTAAACAAACCAGTTTAGTTTGTATAGGAGACACACTGACATATGTGGTTCTTACATTCAACTGTCTTGTTACGTCGTGGTAATGTTCACTACTTAATTATTCAACGGAATCATAGATGGCGCAGAAATTTTATGATTCAACTTTTAATTATTCTGTGTTTAATACAAAAATAAATTAAATTTTTGAATTAATATTTGGAAAAAAAACAGTTTTTGAATTTGAGTGGATAAATAAAAAGTATTTTATCAACGATTGAAAATTTGAACAAGATATATAAATAAATGTATATAAGAAGAGTGTAAACTAATAATACTCGTAGGAATTTAACAGGTTACAAGCATAATATAAACACTTTCAATTGCGTTTAAATATTTGTTTTAGTTAATTTAAGTTTATAAATTTGAGTCTATAATATTAATTAAATAACGCAGAAGAATATTTATGATTTTGATTTAGAATGTACTGATAAAATTACTAAATGTGTCAATATTGTGATATGTCATTATCACTTATCACTGTTCGCAAGGTAATCTCTATCACGAATACAATTTGGATGACATAATACCAAAAAAATCGAGTTATGTTTCGAGTCTCACACTAGTCACACTAGTTATACATGACAAATTTGTTCGCAATGCCCAGTCTTACCTAAATGTCTTTAAAATTAACATATCTGTGACGATAAAATTACCATCTTTGGTAAGCAATATAATTTATTAACAAAGCGATATCATTGTATTACCTTTAAAAATAAACATAATATGTGTAACGTAGATACTATGTATATATATTTAACTAAATCAAACAATTCATGACATAAAGCAAGCAAATAACCCACATAAACATTCGGTTTTCGTGTTGCTTAGCCCGACAAAAATATTGTTTAAACACGTCTGCAAAATTTTGTGGGTACCTACACATTTTTATACACCGACGATACACGTACCGCCCCGCGGCCCTCGCCCCGCGCCCTACGCCCCGCCCGTCATTATTGTGATTCTTGCACACGCTCGACCCCGCGATAAAAATATTATGAGCCGCCTTCAGCGTAGGGTTAAGACGTCAGAAGCGCTATAAAGAAAGAAAAAATGATACGTCGTGTACGGATTTTTGATGCCGCATTTTTACGTATCGTTTGTCTCGTACCCCACATAAATTATTATGATACTGTAAAATATTTTTCAAAATAAAACAATATTTTTCTATTCAATTATATAGAGTACAAACGATTTAATCTGATTGTTAGATTATGATATTTACCTCAATTTGAATATAAGTAGTCAAGAATGCACGGTAACACATATACGTCGGTTGCGAACTGTGTTGGTGATATTTTGTTTCTAGTAAAAGTCGTCAAATAACCAGACTCCTTATATTTACATGACGGTAAATGATCAATACACTTCTGCAGCATAAGTGGCGTCATCTATGAGTTTTCGCCTAAGAAGGAAACGTACGCGCTTGTCGACTGATCGCCCAGTAGTGCAATGAACGACGTGAAAAACATTTCATAAATCATCATTACTAATCAGGAACATTGAAAATCTCATAACAATGCGTACGTATAGTTAGAATCATGAAAGGTTGTACGGAGTCCAACGACCTCTAAAGAAAGACTGCCTCTATGGTTGGTCATCAAAGAAGCAGAAAAGAATTTGACACGCCAAATTTTTGGTACTCTTGAGAAGAAGATACACGGTTCTAGAAGCAAATGTGATTGTTTTTTTTAAGACTCAACACAACTACAGTCACAAAGGACAATGTCAAAATACGTATAGAGCCTTATCCCACTCAATAAATTCATTTCACGTATAGGCTATGCAACATTTCATTGCTTTCATGACAGTATGTGATAAATTGGAACGCAAAGTACCTGATTGCGGAAACATTTATGTTTTTACACCCCTATTTATTACAATTTTTCAACCGCGGTTTAACAGAATCGTAGTTTATTACTGAAGATTTCAATAATCATAAATATTTTCTCGTGTAATCATCTTATTAATGGTTGGGTTAGAATCTGGCATACTCCAGTTACCTCCATCCATATTCATTGCGAAAACTAGCTACTAAATGTATTAAAAATATATATCCATAACAATATTGTTACTATCGCAGAGATTAAATTTCACGATAAAAGTTTTATAGTGATCATAGCGTAGAAGAGCGCTTTAACCCGCCAATGTTCGTAGCCTGAACATTCCATTGCGTAGCTTCCTGTTTAAAGCAGCTTTTCGCCCGGGAAATAGCTTTATACCTGCCTGAAGATTAAAATCACTACAGAACCGCAAAAGCGTTCGTAGATCCGTCGATAGCCTACAATTACATTTCGACACAAGTCTTTATTTATTTTTTCAAATAATAGTTAAGGATTGTGTGTTAACACACTTATCGGAAACTAGAGTTCATGTCATGTCATGATTTATGTTGTTCTCCAAGAGCTAAATTCCATTTTGCATAAAATAAGTTAATGCTTGACAAAAATCCCACCTGATGGTAAGCGATGTCGTCGTAAGCCTGCCCGACAGACAGGGTCACTATCAACTGGGCTATGGGGTCGTCAATTCAGTCAAAAATTTGGAATTATTAAAAGGTCATTATCATATTATTTAGTCACTGGTGCTGTAGACATTCTGCCATTGACCGCTCGAGTATATAGGGAAGGTATGAATTAGTTCGATTTTAAGATAAAAAGGTATCAGATGTTATCATAATTACGAAAGAGTCGACTCGCCAAAGCAAATAAGTTCATTGAATATTACGTTAATCGATATTTTTTTTTATAATAATACTATCATGAATAGCCACAATATAGATTACATTATATAAAGATGTACTAATATTGTAATATCTTTGCAGAGTGTAATTAATTAAGGGATTCCTTAAAATCTCACCGAAACCGGGTTAACTGGTATAGAATTGCCGAGACGTGCCCTCATGCACTGAATGGTTTTATTAGGTTGAACTGTCACATTAACCAAAACCTCCTCTCGAGAATCCTTTTATCTTTATTTTCCCGATATCAAACAAGGATCTTGTCTACTTTTCTAATCTTTCACTCTTTATCTATAATTATTTTCCTGAACAAAAAAATAACCCGTGTTCTTTTGTATATTAAATTCTACTATAAAAGCGTTGTTTTCTCCCCTTCTCCTGTGCCCCGACATCCCGCGCTATCTATTTCAAACAGCTTTTCACTCGAGATAGCTTAATCTGCTCTATTTTACTTAAATTTTATAACCCTTACACCTATGCGCGGATTAAAATTCACAGCATAACGTTGCAAACGTGTTTATAGCAGTGACGATGGCGCCATTAACCCTCCACCTCTGCCGCTCGGGCCCAAACGACCGTTGCCATAGTTTTTGTTACGTGGATAATAGCCGCGAAAACTAACAATTGGAGAGAAATTTTAACTGTTGTATGCTTTTAATTTCATTTAGTGTTGCCAAATTTTTTATTATAGAATCTTATGTACCCTCGGTGTTATTGCGTGTTGCATGTATTTGTACTACTGGTATTCAAATTGACGGGCTCATAGCCCAGTTGGTACAGAGCGGTCTTGTTTGACAATAGTATAGTCGGGGGTTCGAATCCCGATAAGGGAATGCATTTATATGACTAATGAGTTTTAATAACAACGCGTTTTCCTTCGTCGTTTATTATACGTACCTACCGCTAAGGACTGAAATAGACGGTTCTAATTCCCGTCCAACTCGATGTGGATGACTTTAGAGTCAAGAATGAATATACTTTTTGTAAGTTAATACGATAGATTTTACCATCTAAGCCTACATCGCCACTTATCAGGTCGGAGTGTAGTCAAGCATTGACTTGTATAAAAAAATGTGACAGATTTTTTTATCCTTCCACCTTTTCCTATCCACCTGATGGTTAGCAGTCACCGCCGCTCATGAATATTCGTTACTCACATAGCCGATACATTGACAGCCAAGATGGAAGCGAGCAATATGGGCTCTCTGGTACTCGTACCAAAATACTAATGCATATCACGATTGACTCTAGAAGACGTCTGTTAGCCAGTCAGCTAATATATCATTCGCCATGCAGAACCCTCGTCGGGGTTATACAGGTTTCACCACACGGAGTCCAAATTAAGGAAGGGTATGAGTGTGTTATATGTTATGAGTGTATATATATATGTATATATAAATATATATATATATATATATATTTATTATTATTATAAGTATTAAGACGTAGTAATGGCAACTTAACACAGTCTCTGCGCACCCAAACACCGATATATGACACAGTTATCCGAACACCCACCATAGGAATATACAGCAAATTGAAAACACTAACAACTAGAACAGACGTGCATTATCATACCGGCTCAGTAGTTTAAAACCTCAAAACAATTACGTACGGTGAGCCACACAAATCACAATTTAAATATGCGAAAAACATTTACTGAACATCGACAAACAATATGCGCGGTGGGATTCAATAATAAATCACATTAAACTACCTGTTTCATAATAATTTGATTCATTTCGATAATCATTTGGCGCTCTGTTCATAAAAGGCTTTTCAGCGGCCATAAAATATGAATTGAATTGCCCAAATATTTGTTTGTTTCCATATGAACTTATTCGAATGCAATTTACTCGTACTCCTGTAAAACTACATACATTGCGGGGGCTTAGAATACATAGCCCAATCCCATGATGGAAAAACAGGGTGTCGGAAGAGGCGAAAGAAGCCAGCCTGTTTAGTTTTAGGGCTTCGCGTAAGAATTATATTATCAAGTCATTAATATTTAATATTATTACTGGTATTATTATCTTTCCGTGAATTTCCGTTCTGGCTAGCTACCACCCTCTTACTTGAGTCAGACGCCAAACGACTCGTCGTGTTCCGGCTGGGGGCTTAAAACCTAGTTCTTTCTTTCTTACCTTCTCATCCTCTAGCCGACAACGCATCAGTGATGCCTTTGGTTTTACTGATGTCCATGGGCGACGGTGACCACTTACCATCAGATGGCTCGTCTGCTCGTTTGTAAGCTATTAACATAGAAACAAACATGTAATACATATGAATAGCAGTTGATAGTATCAAGCGTTACTTTGCGTAAATAGTATTAATTTACTTTGCAACAATCAAAAGTAACAAGCAAAAGTACTTTGCGGTTAACATTCGTAGAGTCTACTCACCCTGAGCGAAACACGTGTTGGTGACGGTATGTACACGTTTATTATCGTAAATGCATGTTTTGCTTTGTGGGAGGGATGGAGGTTCTATGCATGTATAGAAGTATATACCATCATACATTGTGCTTGGGGATTGCTGCAAAGTAAATTAATACTAATTTAATTTTTTAATTTAGCTTTTACATATATAGGAATGCGTGTCGATGCGGTCAAATAGTAAATAGAACTTTAAATATGATAAAAATATGTAACACTGAAAATATACAAAAGTGAGGAAAATGAATAGAATGACATTGCTGTTATATAATGCTATGGTAACAAAAAGAGGTTTGCCTATTTACAATCAATATACAAATGTACCGTCGCTGCATGTACTTTCAGAAGCTTTAGATAGGAGAATAGAATAGGTCGATTACGCAGAAATTTTGAACAACCGAAAACAACTAAAAATAGGATCCCGCTGTATCGCACTCCAAATTGTGCTATTAACCCTTAACTGCTGAGCGAACACGGGACATTGCAATCAATGGCTGGCTTATATTATTTATTTTTATTTGTTGCACAATGAAAAGGTTTTCATATTGTCCAGAACCAGAAAAGCAATAGGCTTATGAATGAAGCAATCATTACTCTAACAATTGGTCTCAAATTTTATTAATAACACAACACACACACACACACACACACACACGTGTATAACGAGTATACCAACACTCATAGAGTTATTCTTGTTTTTTTTTTTTTGACAAGACCTGGGATCCAATATTATAATAATTTTCTGATTAACCACTAAAGTCCAATGGTCTTAATAACTTCTAAATGATAAGCGAACGTAAGAGATGAAAATCATCTGTCTACCCTGTAGCCCAGTTAGTAGTGATCCTGCTTGTCAAGCGAGGTGCCCCGGATTCGATTCGCGACTATCGCAGACATTAATATGACAGATAAATGTTTGACACCGGTTCATGGGCGTTTGTAATGTAATAATAATGGGCGTCCATGCCACCCGGAACACATAGAATCCTAATACGGGGATGTGAGTGTGTGAACGTTTTAATTAAGTACTGTTTTTCTCGATATGGTTGACTTTTTATATGCACCTGGTTAGCAGTATTGCCTATCGTCAAGGCATGTCTAATCAGTTAATTCTGAAAAATAAATGCACAACAGAAGTTAAATAAAGGAAAGCAATAAACCCTCCCGAGAAACCGTTTTTTTTAAATCATATTTATATTCCGCGTTATGTCTAGATAGACGTCTGCAAGAAATACAAAGATATAAAAGCGCAAAAAATAAATCCTGTAAAATCTTGTATCCATGACAACATAATACTTATACGGATCGGCTCTTTCGAAAAAATAGAATAATTTAAAATTGCTATGTGCACTTTAAATAAAATACCCGATCTGTCGCATTCTAGGCTCTAGTGCGCTTATGCCATTACTCACGGTAGCGCATGGGTTAGTGGAAGCAATGACTCGCTGCTACGAACGGTTTCAGTGCGGATTATTTTTAAGATTTAACTGTCAACTATAACAACCAACAAAATAGTTAAATCAACTTTTTTACAATCTGACAAATCAACAGGCAGATCAACTAGTGGTAAGTGGAGTGCGCCACGAAAAAGGGAGGTTGGCTTGGATTCAAGGAAACCTAATACCTAAAAAAAATCCTTTGAAAATTGTACCTTTGAATTTGAAGAATTTTGTTATCATTAAACACTCGTAGTGAAGCCATGTCATAGTCCCTTCGAGTGACGGAACTTCCGAAACTTGCGTAGGCCGATAAATTTTCTTCCAATTCGAACTGGAGCAACATGGTAAAGAATTCTCTATTTCTAAATTTGATGGCCTGACACGTTTAGCTCAGCCAAAAGTGAACTTATGTTTAAGCCATCACACACTGCTGTATCCCAAAACTTAGCTAAAGATTATATACTCCATCTTTGTAATCAATGTTCAACAAACAGAAAGAAAACGATTTCTAAGACTCAGTAATAACGTAAAAACACTGCACATCTTATCTTGACTAAATAGCGCCGAACAATGAATTGAGAGCAGAAAATTGGAGATAAAAATTCATGAGAAGAAACAGCATTACTGGCCGATAATGGTCCGCTGGCGGCCGCGGGCGCGTGAAACTGAAAGAATCTAGTTACGTTCCAATCTCGGGATGAGATGGACGGGCTAGTTCCGATTGGAATTAATGCTGCCGTTTCCTTTTTCGGATATATGGGGTTCCGGTCACATAGACCAAAATGGTGCAAAATAATCCATACTGAAGTTTTCTTCAATATTTTTTTAGTACATAAATTATTACCGTTGGTGCGTTCGTTCATGACCTGTAGAATCGAACTTGAGCTATTAAGGTCATATTCACATATTTACATGTTGAGGGAATAAATTATAACTGAAATAGAATTCGACAGATGTTATGGTAGTCAAGTTATTAACAAACTGTATGGTTATAGTTTGAAACTATTCATATTCAAATATATTTATTACAGAATCTGTTAAAACAGATATTAGTATATACATACATACATACATATATTAACAATGAGCATTCTGTGACCACGTCCTTAACTATAACGAATTGTCTTTAAATAAAATCCACAAAGTATGACTAAGGTTTTTTATTACAACTATTACTACAGTCATTACAATACTACAATTATATGTCAACCTTTCATGGTAAATATGAACAACAGTGAAATTATAAATGCAGATCGTGCCCTGCCACAAAGTTCGCATGACGCCTTCAACAAACTACCCTCGACTTGCTAAAGTTTTTAATGCTCCTGATCCACTTTGAGATAGATGGATGAGACGATAAGGGTTACCGGAGCTTAAATTCACGAAACCTTAATCGGAACTCAAAAGTAATCTAAAATATGATGCGTTAAAAGTATGTATTCAAAAATCTCATTTGGTCCTCCGTGCGGAATCAAAATTTGTACGCAAGTAAACAATACCCATAGGGCATTCTTCTGGAAACAGCTCGCATGCAATACATGGAGGCTCTGTTTCGTACAAACGTAGCTAGTAGCGTAGTTGGCTCCGGTCCAATTTTTCATGTTTTTTAATATTCGCGATAGTACGGAAACAACAATTTTTATTGGTGCATCTCGGCGGCACAACTTGTTTATAAATAAACGCTCCATGCAGTCCCTCGCGATGAGCTACGATAAAAACAATTGCGCGAAATGAGCAATCATTTTTGTATAATGTTTCGTCTGCCTTGGAATTTGCGCATTTATGTTTCCCGGTATATGAATAAACCTTTTTGCTCCGCATGGCTTTACTTAGCTCAATAAGAATATTATTTTTCCAGTCTGGTGGTATGTTAGCTTTGCAATGAAACCGTGTGTATTGTGTTTTATTCTTGTTTCCTCTGTTATGTATCGTTTGTTTAAGATATAACAAAATTTAATTATTAATAACTTATACACAATGACAATGTGCGTCATCATATTTTGCGTGTCGAATACAAATAACATAATTTATATCTGTCTATCGATTGAATTCAAATGGAAAATGTTTTTGGATACTTCACCCTCTCGCACACACACCTTCACACAGTTGTTTGTAAATAGTGCAGTTTTACTATTGGTCCCATATCTATACTCAAAGCTTGCCGATTGATTTTATACTCCCACAGCATACTATCCAGTAAACCATGCATTTGAAAATGTAGTAGAAATTTTACTATAAGAGCGAAAAATCTTATGAACATCTATGTGTGTAGATATACAACATAATATATATTTATAAAGATCTAAATAATTCCCATCACATCAGTAACATAATATAAACATCCGAAGGTTTGTTTGCGTAGATCTCGCGATAGCGCCTGTACCAGCGATCGCTTATTAAGATATACCAAATTGCTCGTTAGTCTCCCAAACGGCTTCCACTGGAAACGAGGTTCTTGTGAAAGCTGGTAATGTAGGACCATAAGGGATGGAACGTGAGTGCATTAACAAGTTAAACTTTATGAAATAATCCATGTTAGATGTATAATCATATCGTTTGGGAAAAACGTAAATCTAACATTTTTAATGTGTTGAAAATGTTACTGATGGTCAACGACAACGGTGTTGACACTTAATTAAATGTTGGCCAACTACTCTTTTGCTGGCTATTAATTTAAAGTAATTATAATAATAATTTGTGTACAATAAAACTATTGGTTGGAAAAATAGTTAAGTGTGTCTTGGATAGTTTTGTCAAAACGGCCCGTGTAATTCTAAATGAAATTCGGTTCTCAAAACCAGTCCTTTCTCACTTTCCTATATCGGACAACTTCTTAATCAACTGAAACTTCTAATACTTTTCCCGTAATTATTACACACGTAACATTCTTTCATGTTTTCTGACTTTTCAAGTCCAAAATTCGTAAATGTAATTCTTATAAATTCTTCAATAAACAATTTAGTAATTACAAGTATGTAAAATTATACTATAAGACTTAATTGATCTGAAAAGTTTGGATGTTTTGGGTGAGGTTTAATTTTATCTGATGGCCCCACACTGATGTCAACAAGACAGTTGAGTAAAATTATCAACTTTTCCAATTTCAGAACTTACCAATTGAAGTTGATGGAGTTCTTAATTAATTGTAATTCGGAGCTAGCTGAAACTAAAGAATTAACAAGATACAATCCAGTACAAACTCAAAGACATTGTACGAAGATTTTGGTAATATACATACATAAAGACAATTTGTTTAGCTAATGTAATTAATTCTCTTTGATATGTACGTCGTATCGTTAAGAAATATTTATTCATTTATAGCATAAAATATTTTCTTTGATTCTCATGACCATGAAAAGGTGCATCGTATTCAACTGACGATACCTCATTCCGAATTCTAGACGAACGTAAGAGCTGAAGAACTATTGTGAAGTACAAAGTTTAATGAAATTACATTTGAAAGCTTGGCACGGATCACGAATGTCACACACAATGTGCGCTGACGTAACAGTAGTTGCGTTCGTTAAAACATTTACATAATCTGTGCCATGTCATGTATCCTAACTGCTCGCGCGTCGTCGGAGTCTTCCAATGCTTATACGACAATTGCTATTACACAAAATGTAAAAACTCTTGACTGTTAAGACATTTAAAATTGTATTGATTTTGGACTTGCTAACACTTTATTTCTTTGTTTTATTATCTTGATCGTGTTAACGTTACATACGTAATATACATATTTTGTACAATTGGTTTCCATAAAGTATACATTATTTTAACTTAAGTTCTAGTCATGTCGTCATTTAATGCGTGTGTATGTCACTTTGTGTACCTACTTACATATATACATGCACGTGATGTAAATCGACACCCAAATATTATACCGTTAGTAGTTTGTTAGTGTCTTCGTAACTGAGGTTTGACATCTATGGTGGATTGCTTGAATGGATGAACTTTCTTCTTTTATTGACATAAACGTAGCAAACGTTCGTGGAATCCTGCCGATTGTCATTGGTGGTCATTGCAACCTTTGGTCATCTACTATCTCAGACGTAACTAGTATCGATTGAAGTTGGTTACAGATGTGTTGCTCCCATTGAACACTGATTAGCGCGGTGTCGACCTTGAGGAAATTTTATTGTTTCTGACATATGCTTCTCTTGCTGCTGCGTGTCTACTACTATTATAGACCTCATCGATAGCATGTTTCTGGGTTCGAATGCCGGTATGTGAGGTTTATATAGATTAAACGAACGAAACCAAAGAACGGCTTACGAGTAGTTCTAAGAAATTCTAGTGCTAGAAATTTTAGTGTCCTTGTCAAAGATAAAAATGCATGAAAAAACTCCCTGTATAACCTAGAAATTATTACAAAAATACGGCCATAAAAGTTCATCACAATAGCGGGATAAATTCCGGGCAGTCGAATAGTTAAATTGTCAGAAATCAAATTGTTGGTGGCACGAAATCAAACATTTATAACACTTGGCACAATTCCACTCGTACCCCCGCGACGCGTTGCGCTACTTACTAACGTGCCACACTGCATGCGATACTTTATAAACTATTTACCATACAAATAGATTACCTGCATTTTAAACTTATGCGAATAAATTGGCTTTATTGATTGACTTTCTTTCTTACCTTCACATTTCCTGGCCGAAAACGCATCAGTGATAACTTTGGTCTTGGTAATGTCCATAGGCCACGGTGACCACTTACCACCAGGTGGCTCGTCTGCTCGATTGTCGGCTATTAACATAAAAAAAAAATTTACACAGTACTAAGCCGTGGATTGTCAGTTGAAAAGCTGCTTCACATTATCCTTCTTGGCTGATAAAGCATCTCATATCTTGCTAGTATTACTGCTGTCGATTGGTGACGGTGATGGTAATTGACCATTAGGTGACCAGTCTGCTCGTTTGACGGCTAGCAACATGAAAATTACTTATTAACATTCATTCTTATGTAATGTGCGTTGAAGTCGTTAAGTTATGTCAGAATCCTTTGGAAACTCAGAACTTCCGACGCATGAGTTAGTCACTGACCCCTCCTTAGCTTTATGCTTCCTTAATTACGAAAAGGGACGTGAGCCTTTTAAAGGGCTTTCAGTAGTTTGAAGGTGTATAGTATGCTCTAACAAATAAGTACTTCGTTAAATATATGAAATGCATGATGAAAAATGTTTCACTAGAGATCTTTGTTATTCTCTCTGCTAAAGTAAAAGAATATAGCAGTCATTAAAGGATATCGCGGCACGCATAGACATACATATAACATGACTTATTTTTCTTTTATAGCTAACACAATCTAAAATCAATCAGTGGCCTAAAAAATCTAATGAGCAAACGAATTATCCGGAGCACAATATTCACCGTTGATCGATAAGGTTACGTAAACACCGGACAGGGCCCGCTACTGTGGCAACTAAGAGTTAGCTAACCATCAGTCTTGGTCTTTACAGTTATACCGCAGTCGTTCAGCTATGTCGAAGTCTTTTAGCTCATATTTAGCCAATCAATCAGGCTTATTCAATTACTAGAAGAAACCGCTAACAGGCTGAAGCCAAACGAATACTGGGACTTCTTAAAAACCGCTGACGACTCCTGCAATGCGCACAAGAACAGCATGGACAAGTGCACTCTAGTGTCCATTAGTGTGAGAATATACATACATATATGTAAATGCTCTGTTTAAAACCATCATAGTCGGATTGTTTACTAACAGGCGTTTCATTTTCCCCGTATAGCGTTGTTATACGGTTTCTCTGTTGTTTGCTAAGTCCTGAGCTGAGCAGGTATCCGGGTCACGTCATTGTGAACCTTTATACCAATTACTAGACATTTATAGTAACAGCGTTTATTAGTCCCTTTAAGTAACACAATTACAACGTAATTGTGTTAATCGTTTGTTTTGACAAGGACATCACGAATTAGCACATTTTTTTAAGACTTCAAACTATATCTTAAGCTGGATTTCACGGTATGGTGGATGGTATGGACGGATGGTAAGTATAAAGATGATAATGTTCTAAATGTACGACTACAATATCAATTAAAGGAAAAAAAAAAACAAAATGTCTTGCAAATTGAATCTCTTTCACGATTTTCATCTGCTTTCATATGCATATCATGCTGCCGTAAATCGTATGTACTGTACAGATAAAGGTGATACAAGTTGTGTTAAAAAGATTGTTTCTACTTTGTAGAAATGTATTGAAAGTTTATATTATGTAAACTTGCTCTACCATTGGGTGGTATAATAATAAATATTATAATAATGGTGGTGTGTAATGTTATAATAATGGCCTTTTGTGTATTTATCAAAAGATTAATAAATCCACAATATGAATTAAAGATTGCGAAAATAATATATATTATCAGTTATTATTATTACAGTTAAATTATCTGAAAGAATCTTGAATGACACGAAAGTATATATTTTTAGCTTACAGCTGTAATATTACGGTGACACGATTAATTTATTGTTCTCATAAACATAAATAAAAACCCGTTTGTTTTAACGAAGAATCCAGGTTATGTAATATGAAAGTGCGTGGAAATGAAATGATATTCAATACAAACCAATCAATTGAGAGAGTATTACCTACATATATGTTAGATTTTTAACTGTAACGGGTACTCACGATTATTGTGTCTGGACAAGGTCTAGTCGTTATAGTTACAATTTAAAATTACATGTTAGTTATTGGTCACAGTTATAGAAAGTAAAAATGTGTCCATACCCAACAACAGACGGGCAAAATGCTTGAAATTTAGTCGCTAATTTAAAAATTATTAGCTTTACGATTGCGTGGGTGGTATTTCTGGTTTCGACATCTGCCATTAATGAGCGTACCGTCGTGGAGTATGCTGTTATAAAAACAGAATTACATTGTATGATGCGGTAGACCTGATGGCCATGAAATATTTACATAAACTTGAGGATACAAAAATTGTAAATACGGTATGAGTAATAGAGGTGATATGTTATGTAACTTAATATCACGTTGTCTAAATCTATACTAATATTATAGAGTGCGAAGTTTGTGAGTTTGTGTGTATGTGAAAAGTAATCTATAGAACCATGGTACGTATTTGATTGGAGACTATATATATATATATATAAATTACTATAATTGTTCACCCCCACAAAGTCGGAGCTAGTTTAAAATAAAGTGATTTTCGGTGAATGATTTCGTGCAGAACTATCGACAATCAGGCAATGCGTACCGAAGCTCTTGCAGATCATGATAATGAAACTTTTTATTTAATATAAATACATATACATTTCAATGTAAGCACAGCAGGAAATGGAGCTGGAGTACATTCGCTCGACAGGCGGGGTGCGAAAGTTTTTTAGTTATATTCGATATTTAAACATGTATTTTGAGAATGATTTGTGTCATATAGTAATAAAAAAATCTCTGCCAAAACAACGTATCGTTTCTAATATCCTAGTTTTTTAAATTTTATATCATCAAAACAGAGTAACTACAATGCTACCAATCCACAAGTCGTCTCAATATTAAGTTATTATTACAATTATTACTCAAAATATCAAAGTCACCGTGTTACCGTAATGTTGCAGTCTTCATTGACAGCATCCTCGTCTAATGAGACGTGTCCAAATGTGGACGTCTCTCTGTGCACATGGCACCCAGTAGCTGGTCTAGCGAACTATTGACACGTGTCATACACACCTTAAAGGACAATGTTATCTAACCTAGCGTTTCGAGTAAATGCACAGTTCTGTATGGCTAATACTACTTTAATAATATGAATATCATGATCTGCTAAACAATTATAAAATATTTAGAATAGGTTGCAATAGATAACAATACTTCACATAACAAATATTTTTTCCAAAATTCTTTTTTATTGATATTTTATATATTGAACAGACGGTTGCGGCTACCTTATGGTTAGTGCGGGTTGTGGCCCATATATGTATGTATGTCTGTTAAATGAAACGAAAGCGGAGGAATCTGACTCCTCGGTACTGCAATCAAAACGTGTTAAAACACTTCACGGCTGATTATTGAAAGGTGAAAACTAATCAGGTAGGTCAAAAACACTAGGTACCAATACGCATGAAAACCGGCAAGTTTAAAGTGTGTGGTAATGGTATATACCGCACACAGCCAAGCAACGTCTTGCACGAGAACTATTTCCCAGAGTCCGTTATTAGCAAGGTACAATACAAGCAGAATGAATGAAGAAGAATGGAAATTTCTACACCCAGATGCTAATCGTGTAAAAACTAGCGCACAATTTTCCCAAAACACAATAAATTCGCATCTTCATTGAGTAATGCCCTTGGCTACGTACTCCGACTGTAGTAAACAAGTTGTGCAAGATTAGAATATTTATCGATTGCAATATTTATCGAGTACCTAGTACGTGGGTATCGATATCGGTTTTGGTATCTCAACTCCGCTGATTTATAGTGACGTGCCGTTTGATTTATCCATATCGATGGGATTCTAGATTAAATGACAAGTTTTGTACTATTATGTTTAAATGTTTAATATTATTTGCATTTTGTAACCGTACCTCTGCCTGCTAATACATATTTTACGGGTTGATAAATCTCGGTTGTAAAAACTAACGAAAAGCAAACTACAATCATCTGGTCCCGTTCATGGTGTTACTAAATGAAGTGTTACGGGTTCGGTTCCCGATTAAGAGACAGTTAAAAAGGTAAAAGGTTAAAATGGTATAAAGGTTTGTTGTCGCGTCTTAAATGTTTGTTATGCGTTAATTTTGTGCGACCATACTAAAAATGACACAGGAAATACTAGTAGGTACTAGTATATATTGACCCTTCAACTGGAACATTTTTCCCCTATAAGACATATGTTTAGTTATCGCTTTAAAAACTCACTTTGAGCAGACTAGAAAGAAGAAGCGTCAAGTAAATATTTTTCTATTTACAGTTACAGAGCAACTTGTACGATTGAGTAGACTAATTTCCAAGCAGCCTGATCTTTGAAATTATTAAGAGTATTTAATTTAGTTATGAGCATCCAGTACATATTTCATGTCTTTAACACGAGGTTTGAATACGCGATGGTGAAGTCAGATTATTCAGTTAGACTGGCCCGAATCATGACAACGCAATAGTGTATTTGTAAAAGCTGATAAAACGATCTTTTTAGAAGCGGCGAATGAAAAATTCACAATTACTCGGCTCATCTCTAGAGATGATTCTTTAGCGGAAATTGAGTGTAAATTGTGTTTGGATTTATTATTTTACGTAAATTTCTTTCCAACAATTTTCTGGTTCATTGGAACATAAAAATATTGTTTTAAAATGAAAGCTAAATTTTTGTGTATGACCAGCAGGATTTATTAAACCTTAATAAAATGATAATATTTGTTTTGGAACTCGCTAATTTAAAACCTCGTCAAATACAAATCTGACCCGTGTGAGAAGGGTCCCGTACAATTAGTGATTGCAATCCGGCCGGATCTGGTACTTCCGTCTTACCGACCGAATGTATTAAATCTGGATAATTTTTCCTTTTCATTCCATATTGGACTGTTTATTGCATAATCGAGTAAATGAATTATAATTATTGTAATGATTAATACTGTTACAACTTAAAACATCCATTTTTTTCTTTTGTGTATTATTTTACAATGTACGATCATTTTAATTACAATATTATATTGAAATATGAAAAGTAAATAGAATTGCACTAGTATGGAGCTTGCTATCAGCCTTTTTGCTTTTCCTACTATCGACAGATATACCAACACTTCTTCTGCCAAAGAGACTACAAAGTTTTTTAATTATGTTAAAGCCAGTATTCACCGAAACACTGTGAAAAAAAATAACGTGAAAGAGATTCCCACTAGGACTTTGTCGTATATCACCAAACAACACATAAAGCTTGGTGCTTATCGTCGATTACAACCCATGCTCTAAATCATTCCTTACAGTTACAGATGGCGGATCGATCAAAAAAACTTGTTACTTGTTAACCCGATCCTCGCGTGTATGAAACAGAAATATTATCTATTTTGATAAAAATCTCAATTGAAGAGCACTATAACAATCAAAATAACAAAAAAATGAAATAAAATATCTAAAGAAGCTTCGCAGGAGGTCGGAAAGGTGCAACGTGTCATCTTCCTGCACCAACTATAATCTAGTGGGGCGTGTCTCTTCATGGAGTCACAAAGCTTCATTTTTGAAAAAATGGTGTGAAGACTTCAGTTTAAGTGCATCAAGAGACCGTTTTATATGCATTGTGCAACCTTGCAGCAATACAGTTTTAGAAATGTACCGTGGAATTTCCAGCACCTCTGCACCGGTTCTCAAGGCGCCAAATACCCCGAGCCTGGCTCGAAGCATACGTTCCGGACTTTGAAAGAATTTATAGAACCTACTCATGCAACAGTGCAATTATTTTGCTAAAAATAAGCACTGTATGTATTTGTACTGGATCCGGCAAACTCTTGGGTCTGCGCAGGTCGGCGCGAATACCGGATTCGGTTCCATTGAGATTTACACATGATATTTTTAGTTTGTTTATTTCTTTATTCTTGTTCAATTGCATTCTTGTCTACTACTTCGGTACACATACGAAAATATCCTAAATAATAAATTCGAATCATTTATTCCATTGTTCGCACAGTACCGACTTGTCTATAAACACACCTAAGTTACGATACTCACTGGCGTAAAAACGTGCTTCGAATGCACATCGGCTCGCCGTATTTGTGAGAAACCTGTCTCTGATGAAAGAACTGGGGAACGTAAACACGAAAATTCGACATACACAGACAGATGTAGACACACAACAGAGATACAAATAATTCAAACTGTTATGTAATAGAAATTCAAAAGCCAACACAAAACCTTGTCTCATACAAATAGAAGATAAACTGATGGTACATATGTGCTTATGACACTAAAACCAAAGCTACGAAGAAAGAGGCTCCAGAGCTACATAAATTTTGTGTTTATAAACATATAAGCATATATAAAACTACAAGACGGTTCCCTAAAGATATTATCGCCATTATTCTTAAATCTGGGATGATTGCTATGATCCACGATGTCCGGAACCGGCGATGCCCTCCGAAGCACTTAACCGTCCAAGATATTTAACTACCAGGGTTTTTTGCCCACCATGCCCGTATTGATTTAATTCAGTAAATCAAATTTAATATAATATCAATTACAAGTCGGTAACATAATAAACATTTACACGGTAGTAAAACAATTGTGAATGACGTCAAATATTTTTCTATACTGGAACTGCAGGGGCTTCTTGATACGGTATATTACCACTGCTAGTTCAATACCCACAAGAAGAAATATTTATTTTAAATATTACAGAATTATTAAGAAACACTCTCTCAACATCTTCCGTACAAAGACTTCCAGCAACCTCACACGGTTTATTCGAGCATCATCAAGAAGTTCAACGCTGATATAGTAGACAACTTCTTGATGTATGTATGATATAGTATTGCCCTCATACATAATACGCAAAATAGTGATAGACCTCTAGAGATCGAATCTCTTTTCAAAGTTATGTACAGCTGTTTATCGGTAAAAAAAAGAAAAATTGTAGGTCTCAGAGTTTTTCATACGGTTCCCCGGCGTGTCTCAATTCTAGCAACACAACTCCATTGTGGTGGTCAACAGCACGATGGAATTCATGTTCCAGTCCAGAAATTCACTTTGAAGCAATATTTCAACTGTTTGGTATTTCGTAACTCTCAGATCGCAACTAGTCCAAACCTGTCCAGAGATATTTTATTATTCCAGAGATATATGTTGTACCAGTTTGTAGCATGTAACAGCTATGATATACCTGAAACACATATCGAATATCTGGAATATATTCATTATGTCATTATGTCATATGCCATTTTTGTTTCACGTCGACTCTGCTCATACAAATAGGCAATTCCGAGGACCATTGTGAAAAAATAAAATGTTGGCATTTCCGTACAATAAAACGGTACTTAACAATCACAACACGATTCCGGCGAATACATCATAAAAATAATTTCAAACGAACCATTGAATAGATCAATAAAGGAACGGGCGAAAGTGAGGTGCTGGGAGAAGTGGATGTAGTGTGAAAATAGGGTTGTCGACCTTGAAGAAGAATAAATTGCAAAAAACATTTTGTAGGCGCCCAGCGACCCGTTATTGACATAAATAAGTATAGCATTGAAACTGTTAATGACGACAGTTTTGTATAGTCTAACCGACAATTCGTATATTTCCGCGACATTGCAACGCTCAATAACATCCTGGTCGTCAGCCCTGAGTAGGTACAAGGTGTATGTATGAAATTATTTCAGCAAGGAAAACATGCAAAGGTGTTATTAATCAATGTGATCTGTGTTTGAATAAATAAACATAAATTAAACATATTTTCATAAATGTGAAAAGTATGTATGTATGAACGAGAAATTTTTCCATCTTTCAGTATGTAGGCATCGCAAAACCTATTGTCTAAACTTGAATATAATTATTGTTAATACTGAAACATTGTACAAAATGTTCAATCCATTTTATTCCCTACTGCGAGGCCTTTGGAATGCGGGTGAATCTTTTCTGCCGGTTGAAAACGTTCAGTTATTTTGATTCCCAGTATCAGATCAGGTCCCCGAAGTCTCACCTATCCCGACATTATAATAAAAATAATATTTCCCCGACACCTCAATATTAAAGTGGAGACGCCGTCGCTGCGTATCTTTTGCATTAGTAACATTGTTTATATGAATTGGAATTAAGATAATGGATTCAGTAGAGCCGTGCGGCTCCGATTCTTTAGCGAATTTGAAAGGATTTTGATCAAAATTAAAACCCGCATCGAGTGCAGACGTATTATTTTTAATGGCAACCTTGAAACAAAGCTGTCATTTTTTTTTAATTTTAATTTATAAAAGTAATGTTATTTTGTCGCGAAATTTAATATCTCTTAATGCTGCATTTAGGTTGAATATCAGGTCAGGTCCGAATTGAAGTCGAGTGGAATAAGGTTCCGTTCTCTATTGAAGAATATGTTCCTGATTAATTTATGATTTTTTCACCTATAACTTGTCTTGTGAAAACATGTTTGTACACACATTTGTTTGTATATATATATATATATATATATATATGCGTATAGCACATGTTATATCGAAAGCTTTCTTAAATAATTAACTTCTAAAAGATCACTTTCAAAATACGAATTCGTTTTTTGGTTCGTCGGTCAACACAGGAAATCTTAATAAGATAGGGTGAACAGAATTACTTACGCAACACAAACGAGTCACAGTTTCTTTAATGTTAGAAAAAAATTCCTCTAAATGTCCATCCCCCAAATTAATTATTTGGTTTTTCAGTCGTGATTAATTAATATAGTGTAAACAAAAATAAATAGGCTAGAAAGTTTTAAATGTGAAACAAAAAATCTTGTCACATAACGATAAAACCTTCCTTTCCTTTATTCTCGCATTCTATAACCCACCGTCCAACAAAAAACCTCATATCTAACGTTTTCGTCATACGAAAAAGCTTGTGATGAAACACAGCGTGTTCGTATCTGGTACTTCTACGCGGTTTAATGTCGGATGAAAATGTTAGCGTTGGGTGAGAGGCGAATTGCTGGATAATCGCTATTCCTTTTTCAGATTTATCCATCGGACACTGTAATAAAAATATTGTATTTTTTCTTCTAAACGTTCATATAGTAAATCCCGATTTTGTTGTCAAACTCGTTTATATCATGAACATTAGAATCAATGTTCTTTGTATCTACGTTTAGTTGTTTGGATTATCACTTGGTAATTGGTTGCAAGTTAAACGAAATAAAGTTTGGTTTTAATTGCTAGTGATAAATTTAGCTGAGTATTAAATGATTATAGGTATCTAAAAATATTTGAATGAAAAAAAATGTTTATTTCTTTCTTACCTTCTTCTTATTTCCTAGCCGACAACACATCAGTGATACCTTTGGTCTAGCTGATATCCATAAGCGCCGGTGAACACTTACCATCAGATGGCTCATCTGCTCGTTTATTGGCTATTAACATAAAATATTACCAAAAAGTAGAACATATAAACCTAGATTTAGTAAGGACATGCCTCCTATTTCGATTTGCATTCTATAACATTTAAGAAAAGGCCTACCCATACGGTATTCCCGCGGAACTAAGACATTGAAATCCCTAAGAAACGGTTTATTTCCGGTTAACGGCGTACTAATGACCTGCTGTGTTATGAATGCCTATGAGTGACCGTAATCAGTTACACCAGGAGGCTGATCCCCTCTTTTGTCATAAATAACAGGCTAACTAAACGGCACACGTACAGTTAGTACCCTGTGATGGCTCACGGATTCTAATTCAGGACAGATGTTTGGTATCTGATAAGTGGCATATCAGATATGTGGTACATCAGGTATGTGGCACATCTTCTTCGTCGCATGTTCTTCTTCTTGAATATGTCCATGCCAACATCAGAATTGAAAACCCTATAGCAAAGGTATCATGTATAGATTACGTTTTCAAGCAATTTTAATTTAAAATTATTGTTACGTGTCAGGATCCGTAGGCTCGTAAAAATGCCACAATAGTTCCGCAGAGACTTTATTTTACTTCACACGCACTTCACAATCACAGTTACACTCGTAGACCGCAGGTATTCGCTTCTTAGGGAGAGAACTCTTCGCTTCGTATTCGAAAATCGAATGCCCCGTGGGTGACCCTGCCCGCTATTTATATCGATTTCCGGGCTTCCAGATCCTTCCACGGCCTTCGTGGAAGTCAACAACAACGCAATTCGCGGAAATCGACATAACAATAGCGGGCCAAGTATACAACTTCCTTTCGGCAATGTATGCCAATCTCGCCCCTTTTGTCTAAGGCCTAAGGAGATTGGCCTGAAGTATCCCAGGTAGTTTTTATTACTACCTGGGTTTCACTTTTATTGCCTCCATTGTTCTCACTGGAAGGGTCGGCCACCGTTCTAGAAACTTCGTAAGCCTGCCGACATTCTCTTCTCGGCTATACTTCGAGAAGCTTCCTAACATTATTATATTTTATATTAATTGAATTCACAACATGAATATAATAGATTATTTATTTATTTAGAATAACTACTTTACCTCTTCTAACGAGATGCAATGAATAAAGCCAGTTTAATTTCGACAAAGCTACCTTTCATTCGAACGAAATAATGTTTTGCTTTGGATGACTTTCAAAGTTCCTCAGCGCATTCGTTCAAATTCAACGGGTGATACGTGAAAGCATATAAAACAGATACACACACACACAACGAGGAAGCATCACGAACCCAATCTGCGGTGTGTCAGCAATCCCGCCGTTACCGCGCCTGTCACAACCGTTTGACTTGCTCAGAATACGGAACGATTGTGGCCGGGTGTACGCATGGTCGTATGGAATATTTGACGTCGACTGAATAAGACAGCTGATTGGATATATTTCTACGCTCGGCTACATTGTTAATATTGCTAACGGCTGAATGTCTATGACATTTGCAAATTGATCCCGCAAATACAGGATTCATTGTTATAAAGAATAACCGGAATATTCATAAAGTATTCTTCTACGATACTTAATTAAATTATAAATTACACTGTTATATCTTATTGGCGCTGTGCATAATCATTTTTATGAAACATCAAAAAGTATTGATCTTAAAGGAACCTTTTTGTTCGTATCGATCATTCGTAATTTTTGTGCTTCTTTAAAATAAATTTATTATCATCATCGAAATAAGTTGCCGGAACGTCATCCAGAGATATTCGACTGTCGAAATTTGCTATTATTCCCCCGGAAGAATCACATCGTTTCTGAACGTTCGAAGTTATTGTGCCCCGCATCCTCTGCTGCCGATGACAGCCACGAATAAGGCAGACGAGTAATGCATAAAATTTGAACGCGACCGCATCCGCTATTCACGAACGCGACGTTATTTAGTTACTGTCATATTTACTCGTACAACGCCATCTTGAAATAATCCACAGACGTCAAATCCTCCCGCCGAAAATTGTGTTTAGTTTACGCACAAGCAAACAAGCTTATTTAGTTTATGTAGTTTGACAAATGCTTATTGATTCTGGAAAATTTAAATTTTAGAAATTGTGAAATGTAAAGTTATATAAATTCCAATTAAGAATTCTCAGGGCCAGGGCTTCGTATATCTTACAGATGTATAAATTCATGAAGTATTAAGTTGTTTGCTTTTTAAAACACTTAATAATAAAGTTGTCCTAATGAGCAAGTACAAAAAAGAAACTTAACATACACACATCACAGCGTACAGTGAATGATTCAAATTTCAAGTCTAAAAAGTTTCAGTAATTACTATATTAATGTAGTTTATGCAATGTTGTTGCACCTACGTAATGAAATATTTCAGACCTTTTGCTGAACTCGTCAAGTCCCCATTTGTATCATTATTATAAAACAATACATAGTGTGTTTAGAAACTTTGCGGAAAAAGAAAACTTACAGAAAAAATAAAGATATATGATAATTTTTTAAATTAAATTTATCATTTTCATTTAATTCTTCACCAATATCTCGTCGATAGGTACATAAAGATACATATCTTATGTACATTTCCATGCATCAAAAATAAGAAGATAATTTAAGTTTTAAATATTTGTATTTGTATTGTACTAACAAATAATCATATTATCGAAATAAAATTCAACTGGCTAGTATCTTAACTGAAAAACTTCATATTCACAAAACCTTGTGCGTGGCATGGTAATATTATTAAATGTGGGACACAGAAACGTATTTCGATTCGTTTCCCCAAATTCTAGATGTTTAGTGCTGTTACTGAAGGCACGTCGGTACCTACTTGTATTCCGATCAGAAATGTTTCCAACTAACAGACTATTACGCTCGCGTTTGCTATACAGGTAAAGATTGGAACGGGTGGGTAACAAAAGAGGTAATTTGTTAGTTTTTCCTTTTCGTTGGAATACGTCAGCGTATTTTTCGCTTTAAAAATCGAATCTACATTTTAAATGGTACAAAATTCGATCTCAAATATACCGGTTTGTCTGTCAGGTTTGTATATCTCGACCTATTTGTACTCATTCTATAGAAGTTATATATTGCATATATTTTACGACATTAATAAGTATTGTTGGGTATACAGATAATGATTATAAAATTTTACGTTTTCTTATGGGTCATATTAGTATATTACTGTGTTATAACCAACCATCACAGGGTATTTATTGTCCCTGAACATATTATAACGAATTAGTAGGAGAGTTAAAAACTAGCACTGGATTACTAGTGATTAAATAAAACATTAGTTAAGAAACGGTTTGATTCGCTAGGACTCCGCAAGATGGCGCAGCTTCAAACGGTCACAGTTAAACAGCCAACAGTAAAACTTACAATAGTCTAACGTGTTTAATATCCGAAGAACAGCCATTGCAATGATTGCTTCATTTCAGCAGAGTTATAATGACTTAAAGTATTTTTTAGCAAAATATAGAAATAGTGTGGGTATATAAAATTTACCCTCAAATCT
>PDGT01000042.1:2306327-2325513 GCA_003671415.1 Megathymus violae
TTTGAAGATATCCTTTGCTTCTGGTAACACTGTGAACTGGTACAATATAGCCCGGCGAGTCATTAATATTGTAGAGTTCAGTGAACGAAATATATTATAATTATTTTAACATTATACTCCGTCGACATACCGACATATTTATGTCCGTTATGAATTACCGACAAAGGATCTGTACGTCTTTTTTATTAAAAGCCCGGCCTCACCTCAGCGAGGTGTCACATCGTAAAAATACTAATCTGGCCGCCATTGTGGTTGGTTCTATTATGAAAAATATAAATTCTTTTCACATTTCTCTGTTCGTTGTAAATAACGGTACACCTCGGCACGGGGTGGCCATAATTCACGGAGAGTGAGACGGGTTCTGTACGTGTCCGCGCCTTTTTGCTCGTGTGGTCGCTCGAGTCGGTTCATGTGCCGTTCGGGTTTTAATGGTGTAGATATGTTGAGTTTAGTTTTGTAGATATTTTTATTGTAATAATAGAGATTCTGAAATATTATGTACTATTAGTAAAAAGTTAGTCGAATATATCCTAAAATGGAGCGAAAAACCAAAAAGTCGAGATTGAATTTTATCTTTTAAATAAGTTAAAATAAATCTATTCTTTACGAATCTTTGCTGCAGACATTTATATGTATACTATCGATATTATACTTATCGACTGCGACGCTGGGTGGCCATAATTCATCGACTGCCGGGACGTGTCCTACTACATCCGTGCCGTCTCCGCCGTGTGGTCGCACGAGCGAGGTTCATGCTTGCAGTTTAGAGGTTTTAATGCTGGAGACGTGACTCCTTCCGTTAGAAATGTACTGTCCGTTGGTACTGGTTTTATGAAAGGATTTTTATAAGAATATTTTAGGTATTCCGTATTACATGTTATATGTTTTAATGGCAAGAATCCTTGATAACAACGGGCCCATTAGGAGCTTTGTAAAAAAATTTATTGTATAACCACTTACCTTCGTCCGAACTGTGGGAATTAGAGATTTTCCACTAAAAACCATCATAGGAACGTTTTCATTTTTGTCCTCTATATATCGATATTTACTAAATAGCTTGATTTGATAATCGATTGACAATTAAATATTGTACAGTGTCACTTTACGTGTATTATTATTTTATTATGTACCTCACACACATAATGATAAGATAACGCTGTATCAATTGTTTTTATATTGACACATTACAATTTATATAAATTTTATGGACATCAAATCATATATTATGCTATTAAATGAATAAATAAATAAAAAATATAGATTAGTATAGTACATTATATGCTAGTAGCATGAGTCCATGTACCAAGGCTGGACACCTTTATTTTGGGTACCTGACCTATCCACCAAGACAAAGTAGAAGAAATCAACAAAAAACACCTTTATTTTAAATGAAAAATTCTCACCAGTCACCAGATGGTAAGTGGTTACAGTCACTCATGGACATTAGTAGCATCAAAGGCATGATTAATGCGTTGTCGGTCAGGAATGAAACTACTGGCTCTCAAGCCCCCAGCCGGAACGTGACGAGTAGTTTGGCGGCTGACTCAGGCAGGAGGATACTAGCTAGCCAGACAGACTTCACGAAAAGATACCAGTAATAATATTAATGACTTAATAATATTGATAATACGTACGCGAAGCCCTACCACCAAAAGGCCGGCTTCTGTCGTCTCTTACGACACCCTTTTTTGCCAGCTTGGGATCGGGCAAGTATTCTAGACTAATACGGCCATACTTATCATGTATTTTGTTTGTGTGTGCCAATAAAAATACATAAACGCAATATGTCGATTTAAAGCGGATATTAAAATATTATTGTCCAGAACCCGCCATAGGCCATCGGCTAGTGGCGAAATTTATTGAGCTCTTCCATGCTTTAATATGTTAAGTCTTCGGATGTCATAATAACTTCGGACTCTTCAGTTGGCCACATCCTATCATTTTGAACCGGAGCAGCGTGTTGGATGGAGTATCCTCTGCGGTCTGTAGTATGGCGCTAATGAGATAAAATCACATAATTATTATTATATTTGTATGTTAATATTGCATTATTGTTGTTGTAACTATTAATTTCATTATCACGTATTCTAACATATTTTAATATTTTTTTATCTGTATTGGAGTGTTCTGAAGTAATTAAATAACATATTGCAGTATTAAAATACATTATTTTGTTAGGTAAAGGACTCCTCAGCTTATTTCAATAATATGTCTAGTATACAATATTATTATTATTATTATTATAGTTTTATTTACGCAGTGTTAGAAAGATTCGAACTCAGACTGCCCGTGCGTAATACTGACGGTCCAACCACGAGTCGTTCAACGCTTTATAAACATTTTAAATAATTAATTAGGTATACATATGATTAAGGTTTGTATCAATCGCAACTGATCGACCAAATTCGTCGTCGTCGTAGAAACGTCGAGTGCAGTTAGGACTTAGATGGATGACACACCTCGTACGCTAGTACGCTCCACAAGTCCCTACGAAGGCAGACCTGTGCTTTACTAGACGGCAATGTTGTCGATGGAAAGTTTCAATCAATTAAATCTTTATTATAAAATACAGGTTACAAAATGATAAGGCATAATTTGGTTACATCTTCATATCATCTTCAAAAGGTTCAGCGTTTCTTTATGGGGTTTGGAGTTCGTTTTTACAATAAGATTCCTAAGTTGATACGCAAGTTGCCCATTGGAACTTCTAAGCGACGCATTAAAACACAACCTATAGGCAAAGGATATTATAGTATAGATGAGTACATTAATGACAAGAATGCCTGGATATTAATGTCGAAACCAGTTCCGCACAGGTTAAAAACTTTTGTAATTACCATGTGTTGTTTAAACGATGTGCTGAGGAGTTTCGTTCGCTGTTTCTTCTCCTCATTGTTAAAGCACCTTTTCGAAACGTTGGTAGAAGCAATAATGACGTTCATAAGTGTATTTACAGAATACTAATATGATTAAACGATTTTGAGTTTCAATTGCTGGATGTTACATTTTCCTCATTATTTTTGTGTCGCCGTTAAATTAAGTGACACATTTATTAAAGATTCGAAGAATATTTTTTTCATCTATTGACTCAGATTTGGATCTCTATTTGATGAATGTTTATTTCCCGACTGTCTGTCAAAAGCCTTCCTTTTGAAATATTCTTTACGATTGTATAACACTGTATTCTTTCAGGCTATTTATAATGTTACAAGAGTTTATAAACAATTAACTGCTGCGTCGAGTGCGACAATAATCAGTAAGTACATAATTACTGTGTGTGAATGGAAGGTTTCTTCTGATCACTCGACCAACAATGGCTTCAAAATGGACGCCAGGCGGACGTGTGCGCCACTCTTTGACGCACATTGTAAGCGCATTACTGATTTATTTCCCGTCAACTCGAACAAAAACTATACCGCAAATATCTTGAATGCGGGTGGAGTGAAAAATGATTGTCCCTGGTACGAATGTAGCGTGTAGAGTTTTGGGGCGCGCTCACAACGATTCCAGAACGAGTGTGTGAAACAGAATTGGGTTTGTTGCTGTTTGTATAAATAAATAAGTACCCAAACACTTATATACTCTCTCTCCTACTGTAGGTTACATTATGTCGCAGATGTGAACTTATATTTAAGCTAAAGATTAATAATATATTAACACAACCGAATGCGACAAAATATAGGAATTACAATTTGAACTTGATTCCTACGTTTATTTAGACCACACGTATGCTAGCCGCATTCAAAGTGTGGATTATTGCAACACTTTCTATATATCTTTTTTTTTAATAGGAAATTCAAAACTTACAATATTCATAAAGGATCTATATTTTATAGTTTTTTATATATTGTAATATAACACTTTTAAATTTGTGATTGGATAACAAATTTGTATTATGTGTAAAAAAATCAAGTCTCTCCATCCAAAAGATTCATAGCAAATCGCGTGTGACCGACAGAGATACGCGAGGTTTTGTAATTTAATGGAGTATAATTTAAAGAAACAATTACTCTTCTAAAAACTGTTTAGAACAGCACTTTGCACCCGGTATGTTAGATTAATATCTCTTTCAGTCTTACTTTTTACTTACAGACTATTTACATTAAAAAATATATACACTACGTTAAAGCATATAAATAAAAGACAAAAAATAAAATAATGTATTGTGTTATTTGATACTCGTAACCCGCCCTCGCTACACTTCAGAAAAATATTGCCATAGATTTTAAAATAGCACCGCATTGTTTTAAGAATGAGATTTTCTATATCTGTGAAATATACTGTAAAACCTATTTATTTATAACAATAGCCGCTGCCAGATAGTCAAAATTTTATTTACTGCCCTCTTAATAGAATGTCCAAATTAATTTGTATGTCCTGTGGGTCCCGCGGGAACAGATAAAACGTATCCATAATAAGAGTTATAGGATGCCAATATCATCCAAATCTGTTCAGTGGTTTTAGTGTGATACGTGGTCAAATATACAAACAGACAAAATTTCCAAAACATTCCGTAGACACATTCGACTCCGTTACTACTTTTTCAATTTTAGTATAAATGCATTCCTATGTAGGGATGTTATGGATATGAAATTTCGGATCTGGATATGGATACGGATATATGAATAATATTTTACCAGTTTCGTACACGGTTATGGAATTGAAATTATTTCAGATTATCCGATTGTTTCGGATAATTTCGGTTATGGATATTAGTTGATTTACGAGTTGGAAAAAATATGTAATTTATTTACAATGTTTGACTTTGTTTCTAGGTTTTATGTGGTATTATAATCACAGAAAAAAACAAATTAAATAATAAAAACTGTGTAAAATGAGACCATGCGACTAATGTATCGGCTCTGTCAGCGTAAAACAGTCATAACCTGCTTTATTTAGACTCTGCCGCTATCAGAAATTATCCGAAACCCTTATCGGATTCGGTTACGGTTTCGGATATATATTTATTTCGGATATCCGATAGATTCCGGTACGGTTACGGAGCTCCATAACATCTCTGCTCCTATGTGTTTTGTAGGGAAAAAATACTATTTAATAAAAGGATACAAAGGTGAAATTCGCTGTTTATTACAATAGTACAAGGTGCCATCAAAGAGGAACTCAATTTGGTATTTTCTCTTTCATAACCTTATCAGTTATTGATTTCCCAAAATGTACCAGTAAAAGTAATGAATGATACGATTTAGCGAAAGCGAAAAGTTCGTTACATATTATTCGTTACATAATACATATTATTTAATTGTTGTCCTATTTATTTTTCCATAAGGAAATCAAACGGACTACAGTGAACAATGACCTCTGGTTGGACTGCCCCTACTACCATAAAACAAAAACCTTTTCCCTCTTTAGTAGTAACTTACAAATAAGTACTCGCTAAATTGTTTTACTGCAACGAATAAATCGGTTCTCCGGCACGTCTTTCTTTTTTATTCTTATGATTTTAATTATTAAAATCACAATTATTTCTGCAAAAGAACTTCGCGGGCTGGCTTCAAAGCTAAAAGCAAGTCTTGGTGCAATTAGTCAACCCTGGGCACAGCCGCCAGCCTCCGCACACAACGAATTTCTCGTTAGTACAACCAGCGCTCAGTGAATGTACATTAGATTCATTAATATGTAAACAGTGTAATGTAGTCGTACTATTGTGATTAAAGCTACAATACTTAGTGACTTTAATCATCAATAAATTTCTATAAAATCAGTTCGGTATAGGAGACATTTTAATTCAATCTCTCCCATACACATACTGTGGATACTCGTTGAAGACCTTAATAACCTATAAATAAATAAATTCTTATATTAATTTTTTTTTAATAACCAAAGTTCTCTATCGCTTTAGCAAGTCCCAATCATGAGGCTCGGAGGAAGTGTACCCTACTGAACGACAAAAGATTTTGTCGAACGTTCTCTCGTCTTGGAAGTCGCTGAGCTATGTATGACTGAGGTTAATTCCGATGATAATCGTGCATTATGGTGGGGTCTTTCGCCTTTCTTAGCCAGAACAGAACTTAACAGAACCAGCTTTAGCTGGCCTAAACTATGGATGAAACACATAACCACACACGTACATGGCCCAGCGCGCTCTAACAGGAGGAATATTGTGTTTCTTCTGTTCGTTGTTCAGTAAGGTCCCAAAAGTAGAAGAGGTCTGCCTGGGCTCAGGGATAAACGGAGCCCTGTTGACCCCAAATGACACAGCTCGACCTAAAACACTCGTTCAAAAAGAAAGATCTAACGTTTTGACATGATACTACGCAATTCATTTAGTGTTACGCTAAAACGCTTCCAATTTAGGATCAGAATAGTACTAACATAGCAGGGTTAAGTGTTTTTATTATTTCAATCCCACAATCCCAATCTCGTTTCGTTAATCGTTTTTATCAGGTGTTTTATATTGTTTTATGCTTACGCCAAGAAGCTATCCCTTCCGCGTGAATGAGTCTGTCTATTCATAAAATTCACATGACTCTCTAGCAGTAGTTTTGAGATTATCACCTTGAGACAGAAACGGAAACTATCCATAATTTTATTTCATTATTAAGATGCGTTTTTTTTTTTTTGTATTATTGTAATTTATAATTTTGAGTTTCTTTTGCACCTGAAAGAATATAAAGCGTCGGCTTATTTAATTAAAGCAGAAGGAACGCTTCAAAGGTAAAAGGATGTCTTTGGAACCATTAGACGAGCCTTGCTAGTCTCCTTTGTAGCGACAATTAGTCGCGGGTTACAGCACACCCTTACTTCGCTGTTACATAATATGTTATATAGGTTGCCGTGCTTTAGGTTACTCCTAATAAATGTTGGCAGTGCTTTGGTTAGCGTAAATTTGGTAATCTCGTCAAGCGTCACCTAATTGCAAAGAGAGTATGACGTCGCAACGAATAAATAAAGTGTCTCCGATAGCTACCATTCAACCGATCTTGTTGTGAAATGTCTTTATATCATAAACATAGAATAAACAATGAAAACTGCATCAAAATTTGTTCAGTAATTATTGCATGGTAGTCAAATAAAAACAGATGAATTTAAACACACGTTGAATTAAGAAACTGAAACATCATTTACTCGTACTAAATTAATTTTAAGGTACTAAAACTTTTTTGTACTGTATTGTATAGTATAATAACAATAATAAAATATTAGAATATTTCAAAGGCTAAAAATACGACCTTCTTATTAAAAACGAATCCGAGTCGAAGGCACATGGTTAATAGCTGGATATCAAAACATTAATTACAAAAACTGAAAAATTCCTTAACGTTTCATCATTATATACGGGCACACAGAGACATGCGCACAGATGCACACACAGTTTCATTCTGGGAACAACTTCTGATACTGCGAATACTTTACGTGTTGTTATCGACAAGTTACAACGTTTGATTAATATCTATGGGAGAGTGATGATCTCAGCTATTTCCATCATTAAATCCATTGTCGTCAACGCACAAAATAAACGCGAGCGCATGATGCACTCGGCTCTGTAATGTTTAATTAGCGCGCCGATTCTGCGGTGCGGCGCTCACACCGGAACAACTCGCGCCGGAACTTGCAAGATTTTATTAAGAATTCGCTTGGAGTTATTCCTAACTGCCGTTACTATTTGCTTTAGATATTTTTCTGATAACTAACTGGCCGGGTAGATGTTGTTCTGCAATATGTATACTTAGGAATAATTTTCGTTTGTAATATAGAACTTGTTTATAACTGGACTATATAGCGCCTCCTACCGCATACAAACATAACTGTGAAGTTGTTAAAAGGTTACACGATCACTAGCAGACAGCCAGTAATTACATCTTTATATGTATGTCAGGGAACTCATAAACAGCTTGACTGATTTTGATGAAATTCCTTGTGTGTTTAAGTGGGTCTCTGTGTTTTCGATTCACAATTGGATCCAGTAGTAGACTGCGCTGTGACCGGGAAGCGTTTGGTCCGGACAATGTCTCCGCCGGCTCCGCTAGTGTACCTAATAAAGATTCTGGCCATATTGGGGCAGCCTAGAATATTCTCCCCTATCCCATGCTGGCAAAACAGGGTGTCGTAAGAGGCGACAGAAATCAGCCTGCTTGGTGGTAGGGCTTCGCGAAAAGATTATTATTATGTCAGTAATATTATTATCTTTCCTTGAAGCCTCTCTAGCCAGCTACCACCCTCCTGCTTGAATCAGCCGCCAAACGACTCGTCGTGTTCCGGCTGGGGGCTTCAAAGCCAGTTCTTTCTTTCTTACCTTCTCATTTCCTGGCCGATATCGCATCAGTGATACCTTTGGTTTTGCTGATGTCCATGGGCGACGGTAACCACTTACCATCAGGTGGCTCGTCTGCTCATTTGTCGGCTATTAACATGAAAAAAATATGGTTTTACATTCCAATAAATTTAACTAGATGTGATTGTGAAATAGCATGTCGAGAGAATAAACATACCTTTCATTTACCAAAAGGTAAACTTCCTCGGCCGCGCTGATTAATCGCTCCTTTCGGCTCGATCGGCGCAACCTGTAACGCACGTGGCATTTGCGACTTTATGTCCTTCTCTTTAATTGGTTGTCCTCTTTTTTTTTATTGACAGTAGTTCAAAGAAATGTATGAAGAATAAAAAAAGTTAATGCTTAATTTAATGCATAAAAGAAGTTAATGCTCGACAACAACCCCACCTAATGGTAAGTGGTGATGAAGTCTAAGATGTTGAACCCATTAACTTATGAAAGCCCATTCACTCTCTTCTTGAAGACTTCCATATCGTAAGTAGCTGGGAACACCGATGCGGGCAGGTTATTCCAGTCTTTTGCTGTACACACAATGAATGACGACGCAAACCGTGTTGCCCGTACAGACAAAGTTAAAGTCTTGTTTAAGATCGGCCACGGGCGAGTTGCTACCTCGAGGATTGACATAGATACCCTTCTCTAAATTGATTTTCATTTGCAAAAATCTCACCCGCTAACTATAACATTGCATTGACGTTTATTATTACTGTTAAATTGAGAAAAGTAATTGAATCTACATACTCCGTTCCGAATACTGTTAATTATTCTATACTGACATAGAGGGCAGCACTGCAAAAGTAATTTGGAAGTTAAGCATTAATTCTACTAATTGTAAGTCGCTTATAAAGTGTTGTGCTACTCTATTGAAATGTATTAATTAACAAAAGCTTTTAATTAATTAGAAACAAATCTGTAAAATTAATTATTATTAATAGTAATAACAGTAGTTTGGGTACCCAGAAATATACCAACTCTAACATAAATACGTTTCTTTGTTCTAGAAGACGGATGAAGACAACCTACGTGTGTTCCATGTCAAGATGAGCACGGCTAAGGTATGTGTCGATATCAAATTGCTGTTATAAATATATATTACATTATTGGATGGATTATCAGATGTGGATCGTAGCACTGATCTATGGAACTAGGTCGAAATGTCTGTTTTAATGAACTTATCGTGAGTACCCATGTCGTAGTAAAATCTGCACCGTGGAGTGAAGTTATACAAATATCAGATGGATAATAATATTATGTGAAGCATTTAGTTCGTTAGTACATTTCATTATGTTTCCTTTGTACATTTATATACACAGTGTGTAAGCATATGCAATGGGTAAATACCTAAACTAAGCACTAAATACTGCATCCGCATTAATACATTAGAAATTTAATGTTTATTGTGAAGTGAGTAAAACGGATATTCCAAGTCTCTAGGCATCATGAACTACAAAAAAATCTTAACTCTTTTACCCAAGTAACATATCATTAGATGCACCTAGACTAAGCAAACCTGCTTTAAGATGCATCGGCGCTTAATCCGTCTAATCAGTGTTAGTATGTGCCCGTGCTGTTAAACAAATTTATACGTTGAATTAATTTTGGTTACATTGGTTTAACCTGAAATTCGTTGCTGTGATTCACTTGTTAATACTAAAATCTGCATTAATTCGTCTACCAGACGTAACCTCTGAACCCCACTTAGTCATACGCAACTCACTAGCTAGCCCTTGACAGCTTCCCTTTGTTTTACGACCCTACCGTCCGCGCCGTTGCTTGCAAGGGCTACGCATAAAACTAGGATCTTCAATATCGCGCCATCTGCCCTCACAGAAATCACTCAAAGCGCACAAATTACTGAATCTCGAAGCGACTCGTCAAGAACGAGGGACAGTTTTCATAAAGCCCCCGGCTATCGCATTCCGGAAAATAAAATCCCCTCTTCACGAAGCTCCGAATCTATCGCCAGCACGAAATCCTACCTACTAATTATTTGACGAGATCTCGTGCGGAACGCGGAAACTTTTATTTCTGCGTTTGTTGAAATTTGTCAATTACTACAGGGGAGTTTTTCGCTTTCGAACAGTCGGAAGTGGAATACATAAGTTGTAAAGTCCATTGTTTTTTCTGTAGCGAGCAGTCGAAGTTTTGATAATCTGTTTGTGCTCATTATTGTTTGCGACATCTTCTGTTGTGATCGCGGCAGCGCGCCGGCCATCTTTGGCGAATCCTTCATTAATTCTATGCTCTCGTAGGTAGCGAGGATGGTTGCGGTCGTTCCCAATAAAATGTAAAATAAAGGGAATAAAGGCAGGGCCGTATAATATTTATTTAAGCAGCGGACCCTCGACCGCCGGAAACAGAATGTCGAGCTTAAATTTTCGGGTATTTCCGGGTTTTTTCGGACAAACTTTGGGGACTTTTCCTTCCTGACTTCCTAACGGGAGTTCGGACCTCGGCGTCAACTTTGGCCGGACTCCCGTTGTCTCTGGTTTGAATTTATTATGATAATTTCCCGGGCGGATTATAAACGGGAAGGTGTACCGATTCGGAGTTGTTTTTCTTTAATATTGTTTTTTCGCTGTCATATTATCACCGTGTTAATGATTTACATATTTTCTCTTTTTTATATATAGATTTATATTCTGTTATGCAAATAATAAGACAGTCATTGCTTCTTATGACCATTAGGAATACAAAACTACAAGCAATCACTCGTGTGATGTTCTTTTAGAAGAAATAATTTAAAATGTTAGGTTCTCCATCTGATGATCAGGAGTTTCTTGTAATTGACGCGGCTCCAATAACTTCTTAGTGCAGAAGGCATTCATCACGCTGGCTATGTAAACTAGTGTTACTGATGCTTGTTATAATATAATTATGAATCGATAGTTAAAACATAAAAACTCTACACCATTCGTTGTTCCGACTATCCTAAATCACAGGTCTGCTAATAATACATCAAAGACACATCATTACCGTGCGTATTTCTCCATGCAACAAAACGTTGAGCATTACCCTGCAGATGCAGTCCTCAGCCTCTGAAAAGCGTTCTTAAGCCTCGTGTTTGTTTCGGTCCTCTCAAAGCTCTCCCCTAACATACTACGTCATTACTTACGACGGCGGCTCTCAACCGGTACGATCGCAATTAAAGATTCTCTGCATTGAATATATAAATAATTTGTAAAATTTCAACGATTGATGATTACAATGTGAGTGTATTCAATGGTAGATACTTACTAAGTTTGTAAAATTGCAATTCAATAATACGTATTACATAAGCAGCTAACCATTTAGAACGTTACAACCGAGAACAATTTAGAACTTAACCTGCGTATATCTTCCGTATCGCATCATCGCAGAATTGAATGAAAAACATAACTTTCTAGAATTTTCCTTTTGATGACCACCTAATACGTGCGTGCGTAACTATGTAAAAGTATAATAATTTAGCCAACAATATTCGGCTGTTACATAATGCGATTTGATATAACTTTAGAACATTTTATGAGCTGCAACGTTGAGTGCCACTAGCCCGCGCCCGTCGGCGTTCTGCACGACGTGAGATAGTATCTCGCGGAGGTGTTGCGAATGCTGCCATTTATAAGCCTGTTCCGCTGCAGGTTTTAATTTTAACATTTAAATTGTGAGTAATTTAACGGTGCTCGTGTCAGAGTCCCTCGAGGTTGCCGCAAGTAACACGCGTTGGTTAGACCGTGTTCTGAAGAGGAATATTTTTAAGATAATTTTCCAGTTTGTCCTCGTGACAATTTGTTCCATCATAATTTCGTCAGCTGGTTATTATGGGTCTGATATGTATAAAAAAAAGAAATAGAAAAACATATATTCATATGGTTACAACCATGATAGGACAAGTGTCGGAAGAAGGTAGCACGGTAGAATGTATTCATCGAAAAAGCGTTTCAAATAATCCGAACGTAAAAATATTAAAGGTTCCCATTTTCCATCTATGCCTCGCAGAAAGCCGGTAGGGCGAGCTTCAGGATATCGTCATTACGGCATAAAGTATAAGTATGTGTTGGTTTGTCCTGAAGAAGTAGCCGTTGTACAAATAGTTTCCTAGTTGTAGTAGGTTACAGTAGTACCTTTTGACCATCTGTATAAGTATTTCTGTATTCCTTATTCGTCATTTGTTAATAATCCAGCTCTCAGTAACCGATATCCAGAGCAAGGTTGTATTTAGTTGTAGCAATGTTTTAAATAAAAGACTACACCATAAATTACGATTACAGTCAAGACACAAGGTTATTTCAAACTTCAAAAACTTAAAAACTTCTTCCAATTACCCCATTCGCGTAATATTTATAAGCTGGTCCCTTATTAGACAAAGAGGAGTAGAGAAATTTATAAAAAGCGTGACAACAACACACCACTTTTTAAAAACTTCTTCATTAATACCAATAGGCACTGATAGGTGAATTATTTTTTGAAAGCTGAAAAGATTTTCATAATTTAGAAGAAAAACACGTTTACTAACTGGAAGACATTGAGTGATGTATTACTTCCTGTTACAACACGGCATTTGTAGACAACGCTAAACCCAACACTGTTCTGCACAATACTTTGAGTAATTCGCCTCGCGTTGAACTGAAATGTTTTAGTAGTCTAACCTTATTTGCATTGCGCCAAACTTTTCTGTTATTGTATATTAGACAAAAAGGCAGATCGTCCGCCTGTTGGTAAACAGTCACCAGGGCAGGGTAGGGCAGAAAAGCGAGAAAGCCACTTGTAAACTGACTTAAGAATACTGCAACCGTGGTTGATTTTAGAAAGTGGGTAGCACTGAAAAGAAGTCTAAACCCTGGTACAGAGCCGAGCGATATAAAAGAGAAAGAACCTTTCTAAATTCAAAATTTCAAAAGTGAAATCTCCAACTAACGCCAGCATCGGATTCTCGCAAATTACTGCAGCAATTAGAAACGGATAATTAAACCTAAGTGTTATTACGATCGACGCTGAAGCTGGGTCCGATCATTTCAATGAAGGGCTCCGTTCATGTGTCCTTCGCTTTTAATATGGGGCGATCAACAACCGATAAACGGTCGATATATCTGCGGATGGGGTCGGAGCTTAGGAGGTAAAGCTTTTTAATAACGAAGGTTTAAATTTACCGTGCACACAAATGTGATCATAACTGCTCTTGTCTTGCGGATAAAGTTCAAAGCGTACATGCCTAGTGGAAAAAAATTGGAAAAGACAAAAGATTAAACGGTTTAGGAATATAAATGACGTGGAAAAGGTCGTCGTTATCATAATAATAATACATAAAGACTTACACACATCCCCGTCCAAGGATTCCTGGATAGCGAATGGCAGATAAATGAGACATCACAAACACCCACGACCCAGGAGCAAAAATTTAAATGTCACGTAAATTTCTGCTCTAACCGGGAATTGAACCCACGAAATCTCGCTTGGCATTGAAGTATAATACCAATTGGGCTACAAATGACACTTGTTTTCTGTGGAACAGTCTCGTTACATCGTGATGTTGCTATGTGCGTCATTACACCATTGCTAATTCGGATATGAAGTACGTTAACTTCATGCAACCTTTTCTTTCTTTAACCTTTTTTTGCCTATATCCAGCAGTGGATTATGATAAATAAGTAGATACTTAAACCGTACCATACCGAACCTTTTGTTCGATACGAACTATGTTGTGGCCAGTGACATTGGACATTGACTCCTTACAAATGGTACTTTTCCATCTTAGACCTTACAGGCCGCAATAAAGTCGGAAATTGCTATGGTCACTCGATCCCAGCCATGCAGTCCACTGCGTGCTCTTTGAGAACATATGACCATGCTCAAATATGACCTATTGAAAGTTGGTTCCTGGAGTCCGTGAACCGTGTGTCGAACTGTCGTGAAAAGTCGAACTTTTCATGTCCATAAAATGCTGAAAATAAATAATAATTCAATAAAATATTCTCTTTAAAAAAGCAAGTTGGAAATGTAAGCTAAATGGAATGGAAACGTTGGCTAGCTATGTATGAATGATTCGCCATTGTGAATATTCGCAAATCGTCAATTTCAGAATTACTTAATAAAGAAGAAACATATTCTTGGACAATATTAGGCATATATAATATAATTATGCTTGCGGTACAAACTCGCAGGCAAACTTAAATTCAATACGGTCGACACGAAACACATTTCAGATGTCAATTTGCTAAGTATCGAATTATCGGGACGTTTCCAAGTGCATGTTGCTGTAGAGGACTTGAAAATGTATTGTAGTAATCTGAGAACTGTAAACAATGACAAAAGCCAGTGTACAGCACCCGTCTTATTGCCACGGAGCGACGATGAGCGAGTTGCCGAGCTGCAAGCAATCGTCATAAATGTCTGTTACCCAGCACACTCTTAATCCTGTTTGAATTCCATTTAAGTTTTTTTGTCTTTATAACTGAAATGGAATGTTTTTTCATAAGTATTTGCTAACAAATAAAAAATAAGGTTACTTTGTTAAAAAACGAAAGACCTTAAAAACCTTGCTGTTCACATCGCACACATATACATTATAACTGTAATGGGTGCTCACGATTTTTATGTTTTTTATATACCACGATCCAATCACATGGATCACGATCACGGCGAAACTGCGGTAGCGGGGAGAATCTCTTGACAGTTGACACTTGAAAGACACTAATGACATATCAGCCTATCAATTTTACATCTATTTCGTTTTGTGTTCTTAGGTACCATATCACGACACACCGCACACTCACTCACCTTCACCGATGAAACGTTCACGAACCTCGGTGACCAAATTTTCAAAGCGAATGGCTTGTAAATACAGTTTATTTGAACTCCATGTTCATTCAGCATGTTGCTGGTCGAGTATAAAGCTGTTTGCCACTTATTATCAACTACGATATTACGGTGACTTTAATTTTTACTTGGAAAATAGAGGAAATAAAATAATTCTTCCTATGTCTTGTCCTTGTTATATTTATAACAATATTTTATTCTGACCTAATCAAAATTTTACTATGACTTCCCAAAAAATTAACAATCGTTATCCGCATACACGTCGGCTATGAGACGAATATTAAAAAGCTGTTTGTGAATTTAAGTGAACTTCGAGGACAATATTTCGTAATACACAAGAATGGACTGTTTCCTTTATTGATATTAAAGCATCGGTTTGACTAAAAGTCCTTATTGTTCCATTTGTTGAAAAGGAGCGACATAAGAAGAATTGTTTTATTTCGTCTATTTTCTAAGTAAAAATTGAAGTCACCGAAATATCGTAATCAATAATAAGCGGTGACCAGCTTTATACTCGACCAGCAACATGTCGGTGGTGTCTTTGATTATACGGCTGACCACTTACCATCAGATGGCCGATCCCTTCGTCTGCGTCGCTATCAAATCCACAGCTCATAATAATATTATATTACAACCTTCTATATACCATTTTATTTTGACTAACTTGTCAGCTCCTTAGTCCAGTTGGTAGCAACCCTGCCCGGACAGAGCAGACATTTATATAATAAATAAATGTTTGTATTCGCGTCGTGGGTGTTTGTGATTCCATATTTGTGCACGTCCATGCAACCCGCAATAAGGAATACGAGTGCGGGGGTGTGAGTGTGTGAACGTTTATCGTTATAATTGTTTAATTGTACTTAATACACCCACATAACATGATGATTTAAACATATTATGTTCAAAAATCAATAAAATCTCCCAAAAACATTTATTTAACAAACGGTTCTCTGTCTAGAAAGACCGTAAACCGCCACACATTTAACCATCTAAGATTTTTTTGAAGGAACGATAATTATATCTCATTTTCTGTATAAATCTTACAAACGAATACTAGAAGATACAAATGTTTCAGCTGCCTGATTTCGATTAAACACATTCTATACCTATCCGTAAGATGTACCCGTCAGTCAGTTTATCCCGTAAAAGCGGCCGAAATCCCCATCAAGTCAATCTGAACTATGGCTTAGCGAAGAACACTGGATAGGGAAGGGACGACCGGCCGCGTTATAGATTAAATCTGTCCCAATATACTTAGCTGATGTAACATTTGGTATTATCCACAATTCTTCCTATGATTTTTTAAATTATACTTTTTATGGCGAGTTAAGAAAAATACAGTGATACTGTTTTTTTGTGATACAAAAAAAGTTGCGCACGTCGATGTAACACGATGGATTTTAAAAGGAGATATTTACCGGGATAGCAAGTGTTGAGGAGGTGATCTGACTGAACGGTACGTAATCCTTACCGATCAATATTCATATATTGTGTACCTTAGAAATTTTACATGTGTCACTAATTTTGACTCGTCAGTGACGCCTATGCCTTCTATATAAAAGAAATGTAAATTATTCTTTGATATTTCTCTTATACTGTATATCTTCAAGTACCAGGATTACATAAGGTTAAAGACACATTACAGACACCATCATAGCGGTACGGAATGATATTTGACCGATAATGACAACAACTCACTGCGACAAATTGACTAAATCCATATTGTTCCATTTGTGCGGAGGGAGGAAGAATGCTTTTATTTCTTCTATTTTCCATGGATAAATTGAAGTCGCTGAAATTTCGTAGTTATAAATATAAGTAGTAATAAATAGCAACTACCTTCATACTTCATATGATAGCTAAGCTTATAATTCACATTCAATAATAATTCAATTAAGCAAAGATTATCTAAATAAACGATATCCCAATTTTAAAGACGACAGAAATAGTAACAAAAATATTTTCGATTCAGATTTTCTTAATGAATTAAAACACTACATTTTCAGTTGCACTCGCAGAGAGCTGTTTAACAACTGGATTTCCCGCAGTAACTTTATCGGTCACACAAATGCCTTTCCCTGGCGAGAATCTAACCCGGGACCCTTTGTTCGGCTGGGAGAATACTGATTAGGCTACAAGGTCATTTCAATATCTGGTCGTCTAAAATATCAATGATCAATAATCCTGAAAAGGTCGTAAAAGTCGTTAGTGGTTACCGAGTGATTACTGGATATAGATCTCTTCAGAGAGAAAGTAATAACAAATTGCATCGACACGTCCTGTCAGCAACTCCACTTGACAGCTGTCAACAGCCAAAGCCACCTTTATAAAGCCGAAGATCACTTTTCAGAACTCATTAAGATTCAAAAGTTGTATAATATTATGCTATCGGATCATTTATACATATCAGACGTCAAAGAATAATGCGCTCAACGTCTTAGACTTCTTCACCACTTACCTTCAGTGGAATTGTTGCTAAGCATTAACTTATTTTATGTAAGAAACATAATAATCATTTAAAAAAGAAACGGTAAAATCTACCGTGTGTCATTCATTGAATACAAGTCATTCTCAAGCTTCGGACGCACAAGATCCGATACGGGTTATAAACTTGTGTTATCTAGACCACAATTAATCCACTGCAATTTAGGTCTTCAATATTCCGTGTTCAAGGGTTGTTAATTAGAACATTCGTAAAACGCCACCTCGTCGGCGCCTGAGATAGCGGGGGCGGCGTAGCGTGGGCACCACATTTGTTTTGGGCGTCCCTGTGGATTTATATTCTGTGGAGGATATCGATCGACGGTAATTCTTTTTGTATCTATTTAAAAATAACTAATTTAAATGTAACCTCACGGCAGTCTCACTCTACGAATTAACTATTCGACGTAAATTATACGATTTTTAACGTAAATCATAACGAAAATACATTTTTAAAAATTTAAATGCGAGCTAGTGATGTGTCAAATTATACATACATATGTTTGTTAACAATGAACAATAGTAAGTGCCGTCGCTGAAAGTAGAATAAACACGTTCCTACTGACTTATTTAGTTTTTATATTTTTTTAGAACTCGGTAAAGTTGATTCAAATAAGATTCTCTTTTTTGTCTTCTCCAATCCGAGATAATCAATAAAGTAAATGATATACTAGATTTCTTTTAAACAGTCTATATATTTAAATTTTCGAAACGTCCATTAATTTTCTTCCCGTTAACAAGTTCATTATAATTATCATAATGTATTGGTTTGAGTTACTCGTAAGTATTGGACACAAGTACGTTCACGCACAGCAGCTTACGAAATGGATGACAGCTAATTACAAGTATTGGGCGCTTTTATGCTTCGCAGGGTACGTTGCGCTGCCAGTTTTAGTTGACGCTGTTAGATAGTAAAGCCTTGCCTTTGGGTACCACAACAACTTCCCACACTATGGTTAATCTGGGGTAAGCAGAGTGCCTTCTTAGTTTACTTGTATCAATTCTATTGAAAACATTTTGCTAAGAAATTACTGAAGAATAGCAAAATTTCATCAGGACCGTTCCAGTTACCGGAATTTTGCGGTTATATCACGAAAACAAAGTATTCAAAGTTAAAGAATATAAGTATCGTGGTGTTACAGAGATTTATTTGCGTGAATTATATTATTATTAAAAATTAAATGGCACAGCTGTTAAAGGCCTTAAAAAGAATAACCATAGTTTGTAAATACAATAACCATAGTGTCAATGAATGTCTAGATAATTTTACAGAGCGTTGTCTATTAATTACTCAGACAAATTGCTGGCAATAAAATCCGTTTAACTGTACTTTTATTTTAACCCCCACCCTATCCGTTAATTCATCAACCCGATAAAGTTGCAACCTTTGAAAATGCTCGGGCCAAAAAAAATAAACAAAGATAACCTGCCTTCTGAATGGGAGGGAATAATTGAACGTCCGTCGCCGGACTGAATGGAATAGTACTACATGTACTGGATCCGATTGAGTTTAATACTTTTGTAACCACTTATGCTATTTAGTTTACAGTACTGTTTACTGTTTAGTATAATTTTTTATGTAATATATACACATGATGAAATTGCATTACATTAAGG
>PDGT01000042.1:2325529-2342077 GCA_003671415.1 Megathymus violae
AGTTAATACACTTAGTTAAAGACAGGGTGCGAATTTTATGAAGCAAAGTTATGAAGTTGAAGTTGATTTGCGAAATAATCTCTGAAACCACGGCATGGAACAAAAAAATTATTTTACCATTTTAAAAGTACATTATTCCAGAAGGACATTGGCTGTATATCATATGAATGTAATAAATTTTTCAACCCGAACGATGCCAGGCCGGGTCGAGAGTGTACATATTAAATTTTATACGTTGCATATACATATATGAAAAGTTGCATATATCTAAATTAATTAATCGAGATCGTCTAAGTAATGGTCTCAGACCTCATCTATATTTAGTCCAAACTAACTTCTCTTTGAGGTGCAGCCTACACCTTTTGTAAGCCAACAGACGGGCAGTGACGCCAGTGAGTCCTTCCCGATGAAGACCCTGGACCCTACTATCTAGTTGAATCAAGAGTTTATTCGTTAATAGTGTTAATGTGTACCTGCCTGGCGAACTACCACCTCACCTCCCTACCCTAAAAATGTCTTTTACGTGTCAAAACTCAAAAGCCTGCTCCAGCCGGCATTCGATCCCGGCACTCTTTATTCGTCAAGTTGTTTCAACATTGCTGGAAAATAAGAATAATCATAGGGACGCTCGTCATTTAAAGGCTGGCGTCGAAATTGTGCGTGAAACTTTACATCCCCTCATTAAGGCCTCCCCATTCTTAAAACTGCCCCCTCGGCCACAATACAACTAACTAACGTGAAGCGGATCACTTTTAAATGAAGCTTAGGACAAGAATAATTGACAGAGTAGATTTATACAGAGATTTTTCTTTTTTAAGTAAGCAATTTTTTCGTTTATCTTGAATATTTAATGCATTTTTATTTAACATTTAATAATCACTAGTGTATAGTTGAAATCATAGTAAAAGGTACCATATTCTGTATCGGTTGTTTTTTCATGAATTTTATCTGAAAATTAACTTTATTTATCACGTAATTTTTGTTTTTTATTTTATTCTTGACATTTATATCTTCGTTATGCATGTCAGTCAAAATGTTACGTTACAAACGTTAATATGTATGGAGCCCTATCCAAATTTAAGTACGCGATACTTAAAAATATCGTAACACACATAAATACATTGCAACTGGTCAGTTATATTAACACAGCAGAGCTTGCTGAAAGTTTGTTTTTAACACACAAAAACCTGTAGGGCAGCAAGGTCTATGTATAGATTAATGTTATTTGTTAAGTGTCGCTGTAATTAATGAGTGATCTTTGTTAGGATGATGAATTCCAATATCCAACATTGGAAAGTTCACTATTAACGTTTTTAAGCGTAGAATAGTTAAAAAGATGAACAGGCACGTTCAAAGTTAATGAAAATAATATTAAATTGTACATTAACAAACGACAAATTATTTGTTTTTTTCCTGAAAACCACAGATGCTTTTATACTAGTGTAGGTACGTAATTCGATATAAAACATATTTAAACATTACTCTGTAACTTGTAGAACACTCTAGGGAGACCGCATCTGTCGCACTCCCTCCGCACTGGCCGTAACCCGACGGCCCCGCGTTCATGCCAGCTTGGTAGTTTGCGTGCGTAGTAAATACATTTTTAAGTGCCAGGAGTCTATAACGTGGTTTATAAACCACTAAGGGTTCTCTGCTCGTTTATTATCATATATTTCTCCATAAGGAGTTATAAACTGATGACCATTACGCATGTTATTATTAAGGTGCCAGCTTACGTTCGAAATATGCGATTCCTCGACATGTTTTATGTTCTCAATTCTGTCATTAGTATCAAAAAATATTCTTCAGGCATAACTCGTGTTTAATCCAACCGGGACTTCATTCCAAACCTCTGCTCAGTTTAGGAACACCCATCGGAAATTTCTGTTAAACATATCTCAAATGTATGTATTTCATTCAATAATTTTAGTACGAGAATCAAATTTAAATTGGCGATGAAAAATTTTTGGTTACTCAATTTTATCAGTGTTTCTTTTTCTTTTCTTTTATCAGTGTTTATTTCTTTGAAAAACCGGCAAACAATCACGCGAGCCAACTCGCAGTCAGTGGTCACCATTGATGTGAACTAGTGAAAACTAAAGACGTCACCTACCGACGCGTCTATAACCAAACACGGAAAACGTGATCTGGCATGTTTGTTAACAATACAGTACAATTACAATACAGTACAATTACAATAGAGTACAATTATAAGAATATAATTATTAATACATTAGTTTTTTAACTATCCACTGTATCAAAAGTAAAAATTAGGTGCTATAGAAAAATAATTTTAATCTCCTAGGTTTTTATAGTCTTTATTTAATATTATTAATTTATTTAATATGCGTATATAATTTTATTTTTATACCTATCCAATTTATTAATCTGATGTAGATAAGATCCAAGAATAATATTTTGATTATAATATAAATATATTTTATCTTTTTATTTGGTAGCTTGTGGTATAAGTGTGACCAAAATAAATATTAATTGGCCACAAATATATACGAGCCGTCCTCGTATAAAATATATTAAATAAATAAAACTTATAACTGCATGATTGGGCAAAGCTTAAAGCAACTAAATAAGATCCCTCTCTTTTCTGGTGCCGCTGAAAATTGGTATCGCCGCTGACAGCTGTCAGCGAATATCGCCGAGCGGAAGCCATTTAAGCGGCGTTACAGCACCAATAATTCGAAAGACGAAGGTTTTTGTTAATAATGTTTGTGTAAAATTTTGTTTTCTTCCTTAAGGTTTAAATTATTTGATATTTAATTTTTTCGAGTTTCTTGTCTATAGTATTTAAATATTTTGTCTAAAGTATTTTTTTTGTATTTTTCGTATTTTACTTATGTGATTTAAGATAGTGTGTCAAAATTATTTTATTATTTGTTTTTTTTTTTAGATTATGTTGCGCTGAACGGCGCGGCACATCAATAAATATTTTTTCTTTCTTTCTTTGTTTCCTTCAGTCATCATCTTTTGAGACATTAAGAAATAACTTAAAACCTTCTCGACAGATTGAGTCATAGGCACTCGATCTTTTAAACAAAACAATCAGTTTAATTGCTCTCTGTCCTCAGTAGGTATCTATCGAAATAGATCCAATATAAAATTAAAGGTAGGTAGATACCCTTTCAACACAATATCGTTCGTTGGTAAACACAAGAGGAACTGTTCCACGCGAGGGAGTCCTTTGTGTAATCCCTATACGGAGGGTTGTCACGTTCAAGATTCGCATTTTTCTTAACAAATAACAAAACGTCATGTTTAACGAAAATTTAAAATGAATCGTTGAAACTTTATGATATCGTCATTTAGTAGAACTACATAGAATTTTGTTGTTTAACATTCTTCTTCAAGAAAAAAGCAACAAAATCGATGGTAAAACTTTTAAATTGTATTACATCGAGTGATGATGATGATTCCAAGCAACTAAAATAGTAGTTAGTAGTAAGTCTATGGTAAATCGGTCATATTTAATATTCTTGCCTAATTATTTTAACTAGCGTTCAAAACTACTAACCTGCCCTGCCTACAAAATTATCCTTCGAGATATGTTCATAACTCAAAGTTTGCGAGCGCTAAATAATTTAATAAGTGGTAACCCTCACCACATGCCGCTGCGAAACTCCTCAACTACTGGAATCTTGAACTGCAAATATATTGCTTGTGAAACTCTATTTTGTTATATGAGTCGCATACATAATGAGTTATGTATTATATGTATAAATACCGTTTCCACACTTAATGAATGCCTGAGTCTTTATTGACTTATTTTAAGTTTAGTTTTTATTGTAAACGTTAATACCAGAACAGAAAATAATTGCCTTGTATTATCTATTGGAAAAAGTCTGCTTGTATGCCATTCTTAACTAAATTAATTCAATGAATTTTTTTTTATTTACATCTTAAATCGACCGTAATCCTTTACACGAAATTTCTTTACCCCTGAAAGGGTCTCTCCTCTCTCTTAATAGAAAGACAAAATTGTATGCGCGAGTTCCTTCGTTATTACAACATTAGCGCCCTTGCAAGCTATTCTAGCTAATTCACTCTGCTTGACAGTTTGAGGCAAGAGAGATATCTTCCTCCAACTTCAAACTGCTTTTCGAAGATATGATAACAAAGGTTTCATTAGAAGCATTTGTATCCATGATGTTGCTATATTAATCGATCGCCGCAAGGCCCACGAGCTGCATTTTACATTAATTTTAACATATTTCAAAAAAATATTTTTATTTTCATTTTGTTTTTTGATACTTCCGTTTTTGTCCTTAACCCCTATTTGTTCGGACTCCATTCGTCTGACATCTTTGTTCAGCAGAAACTAAGATGGGGAAACTGTTGAAATGTTTGCCAAAACTCCCCCTTTATTTGGGGTTAAGTTAAGTTTAAATAAGTTTAAACAGCTGTAAGTTCCCATTTAGCTTTTAAGCTATTTCGTATCCTAGTGCGGTAGCTAGTGGATATGTCTTCATAAAATCATTGAAATAACCGATAGTTTCTTTAAAATCACAGACAATTTCTTACTGTTTTACTCAAATGTGGAGTGAAAGTGTGCCATTCCGAGTGAGACATCGTTCTACGTATTTCAAATATGACTGCGGTCCCATTTGACACCGGTGACGGATGCATTGCTACTCCTGAGCCTACATTGAACATCTCTTTAGGCAACGATGGGCCTAATTGTCAACTGGTCTTCGACAATGTACCCGTAAAACTTTAGAAACATTTAACGTAAAAAGCAAAAGAACCGTAACAATCGTATTTAATTCTATATCACTAAATGATCAACAGTCCTTACGATGACGATGCATTCAATAGACTCGGCTTTGATCAGAGTTTCCCCAATTTTGGAAGTACATATCTCGCAACGAGCGTCTAGAAGTAATTTGATAGATTTTTAAGATCATAAGGTTTACAACAATATTACGTCTTGGCAATTACGTCATCCCTCATCGTCAATGATTGTTTGGAGAAATGTACCACATCCTGTATACCGACCGCCATGTTGCCGTTCTGCGAATACGCAACACAATCCCGCGTATCAGAATACGATTTCCAAATACGTGACAGATAAAACTAGTCTTTTGCTTTGACACTTGGAGACAAGACACTTCTTGTCCTCGTGGCATACTCATAATCGGTTTTTACTACGTCAGTAACTGTGACAAAGGATGTTATTCATAACATCGATAATCTTGGGCGTATACTTGTGACCACTCACGATGGCTTTGGCGCTTAAATATCTTTATAGACAGTTTTGAACGATATATGCCACGCCCTACGTACCGACAGCCGTCGACCACCATGCAATCGTTCCACGAACGGCAACACTATCCCTGTATCGTAATACGATCTCGTGACAGCTAGGCGACGCGATGTCGACAGATGAGGTTATTGTGGAACGTGACTAACCGCCGTGCGCATAATCCGCACTTTCTAAAGGACATAAAAGCCACAGTAAATGCTTCTCGTAGATTTGATAAGTGTATTCCTATTCTTTACTAAGTATAACTGACGTGTGTTGCTCCATTTTTTTACCATGTTTTTATGAACTCGCTTTCTTGTAGGTCTTTCGGGGTGGAATTTTGTAATTGATTTTAAACTAACTTCCCGCTGAGCTAGATATTTGCAATTTGGACCGTAACTCAGAAGTGGATGACAATGCATGGAAATGTGAAAAAATAAGAAGAAAAATTATATACTTTTTAAATCCGTTATAAAAGCATGGTACCCCTCTTTCCCTTAACCTCTGTAACAACTGGAAATTCTGAAAGCAGGGCTTAACTACGTTGAGTATCTATTAGACAGGAATTTAACATATCTGTAGAAAGGGTCAAAAACTGATAGAAAGCCCTAATTATTATTGAAACACAGCGGCAGGCACACTCGACCCTCACGAATTTTATATAATAACTGTGTATATATAATGTATATACTGTGTTATATAATATGTGTAGAGTACACAGAAAAATTGTCAGCAGCCTGGATAAAATGATTTTCACTTACTTTTTTTGGATTTTTAAGGAGGATGGTCAAGTTAATACCTTTTGGTTCAGTTGAATGTATCATTTTTTATTATGAACTCTCTGAATAATCTGTGTATTACTGAGATCTCATTTAGTGCCGTAAAATAATTGAATTACATTATATTATAAGGGGTGTTGCCGATTTTTCTATATTGTGTAAGAATATTTCTTGCAGTTATATTGTTCGTGGCGAGACTATGTGACTTTGATATAAAATAAAAAAATTGCGTAAATCTTACATTTAATATGACCAGTGTAAGTAAAGATATAAGATAAAATTAATTATAATTATAATGAAATACGGATCCTGTGTTGCTGGAGGAACCAATTCAATAAAATAAGTAATAAAAAAAATTTATCGACAGTAAGTAGTCACTTTATTAAAAATGTTAACTTGTTTAAAGACAAACTGTATGATTACATTTAGAATAACCCCAATTTAGTCCTTACTATGGTAAAACAGCTGATGAGGGCTTTGATCGCGATGTTATTGTGATCAACACATGTACAAACCTGCAAACATTAATGATGGGGTAGCCATATCAGCCAAGAAAATGTAGGACTAAAGTAAAAATCATTCAAATGAACTATTTAAATAAATATATTAAATGAAATATCACTAAAGAGTTTAAAGTCAATTTTATAAGATTGTTTTTTGTTTTGTATATTTAATTTGACTAGTTTCAAAATTACGTACTACTGTTTTTTTTATCTTAGTAGGAAATTGGGGAAATGCAACTTTTGTACTTCATTCACAGTCTGACATAAATACACTTCTGGCGAAGATCTATCTACAGACATTAAGTATACCTCTCATTCTCTAAAAAATAAAACACAAGACTGACATACAGATCATATAAATATGGCGTGTATAAATAGATCAATAAATAACAAACATTTACCACAGCAGCACGTTTCTAGAACGTTCCAGAACGGATTTCCGTAGCATGCACTCTCAATTAACTACTGAGGTACAAACTAACCTGACATGTGCTCGAAATTCGACTTCTTTCACTAAATCAATAATATTTATTTTATTTACATCATGATCATAATGCGCCCATTAGCATCACCGCACTGCTGCCACGTCATCTTATAGGCTCATAAATCTATGAACAAAATACATTCATTTGTTAAGGCATTTTGTATTGAGAAAAAAAGTGCTTAATAAGTGCACAACGGCTTTTTATTTTGTATGAACAAAGCAACTTTTTGAATATATCACTTGTACGTTTTATTGTTCGTGCTCTCCCAAATATTAGGTTATCATTATATTATAAATCATTATTATTGTAAATATTATCATTATATAATAAATCTTATGTATTCTTATTTTTCATCAACGTTTTCATATTCTTACATTTCTTATAACGTAAACGTAACAACGCTTCTGTTACAACTTAACTATCTCTTACCAACGGTCACCGGTCATTATTGCGATAGCCGGAGCCTAGATAGCGTCATGATTTCCATCTAGATAGGCATCCAATCTCACTCTATTGTCGTTTCCGATTCAGATAACAAGCGGCCACAACCGCTCTCTACTCGCCACGGTATTAATTGTAAACCATATTACTTACGCCAACCAGAACATTAACATATTAGTTATCTGCGATATTAAACCTTCCTTTGTTAAAGAATACTAGGGAATCGTACACTGGAACAATTATATAAAAGCTCTTAAGATCTCTCGGGCGATACACATCGTTTAAGGACAATCGCACGTCTCTTTAAAAGTCCGTTTGATTCATTTTATCGTCAACCGTATTTTGATATTGGTTTTATTAATTAGAAATGAGATTTGTGTATAAACTGTGAAAATGTTACTCTGTGTTGTTTAGCCCTGGATTCCTGTCCGATGTGGACATCATGTTGTAGATAAATCTTTGGTCCTGGGTCCAGTATTTGGTGATGTGTTAATATTAACCCTAACTGCGACACAAAGAAGCCTGATCCAGATATGTGAAGGTATAAATTTAATTAATTTTTTTTATTATTAATGTAAGCTGGCAACCTTAATGCAGTAAATAGAATTAAAAAAAATTACATATAGACCTATACTAATATTATAAAGAGGAAACCTTTGTATTTTTGTGTTTGTAACTAATAAACTCAGGAACTACTGAACCGATTTTAAAAAAAATTTCATCATTAGAATGCTACATTATCGCTGAATAACATAGGCTATATTTATTACTATAAAAATAAAGGATCCTTGCTAAAAGTTTAGTAACGTGAACCAAGGTATAAAAAAATTTGCTTTATCTCCTTTATAAAGATAAAATTATAATTATATCTCAAAATGTTTAAAAATAAAAGTACACCCGTGCAAAGCGAGGGCGGGCCGCTAGCATGATAGCAACGGTATCTTCACAGTAAACTACAAAAGATTGTAGAGCATTTTTATCTCAATAATGCAAATAAACATAAACGTAAAAAACATAAACACATCACAGCTTAACGGAAAACCTTTTAGTTTTCAATGGTCAAATCCGAGCCCGCTATACAATATGCATGGTGTCCCCACTGCCCAGCCATGAGATAAATAACACAGAGCTGCTCTGCGCAGTATCAACTGCGTCCGGCGCACATGTGTGATTGGATTAGGCATAGTAATTAAATAATTTTTGTCGGCGCATTGATTTTTCGATAGTTCTCACAAGCGTGTATGATCATTCATATTTCAGTTTATTTTAATACTTCGTCTCTTTCAGCCTAATATTAGCAATACTAACATAGAATTAAACAAAACTTTTACTAACACTATCTGTGGATGTACATACGTCAGAAATAAAAGTTTTATTATTATTATTACAAACAATTGACTAATCTAAAAGTTATATAAAAGCCCGGAAAGAATAAGAAGTGATATTTTTAAGGGAATTCTAAAAAAACTGGAGCTCCGAGTTGCACTCAACTCTGTAATTGATTTAATAAAAACGTCTTTTAAAACTTGTTATAGAATAAACAATTCAAACTTTGTAACTGGCTGAATGGTCCCAGACGACTGTTGCATATTATATTTAAAAAAGAAAACAGAGAAGCGGAGGGCTTTTTTAAAATGGCGCGTTACGGCTCGTTTTACGTGAAATGTTTCATTTATCGAAGGCATCGGTGGATTCTCTTTGAATATTTTACTGACGCGAAGTATATTATTACGTTGTCATAGCCAATATGTTATAATCATCATGCCGCAGCACAAAAATAAATTAAATACTTGTTATTTATCGCAGAAACAAAACAATCCAAAATTTAGTTAAAGATGAATGTTTTATAAATTTTTATTTTAGTATTATCGCGATTTTATCCTAAATAAATATGCCAGCCAGTTTAGTCTGTGCTATTGTCAATTGAATAGCTGTGAATGTGTCTCACTGGGTTGTTGAAGCCCCGAAGACTTGGTGAAGAGTTAATTGCTGACAATCGAGCAGGCGAGCCACCTGATGGTAAATGGTCACCGTCGCCACATCACCAAGATGCGATGTCGACCAGGAAAAAAGAAGACCTGTAAAACTGATGTTGGATTGGCCTTTCCATTGATTGTTTAACGTCCATAGACCAAGACGAATAGTTACGGGCAGGCAGCTAGTCTGCTTCATCAGTCTGCTATTCAGACTATAAAACTTGTTATTACTACGTTACGAAATGAAAGCAGTTCACTTGAAGGACAACTTACTTATTCACAATGTTCGCTCACCAAGAATACTTAATATGCATAATGTTCACCGAGTTTTTTCTTGTTGCCCTACCCTACATGGTATATAATTACGATTTATTTTCTGTGTTTCATTCGTCGTAAATGTGTCTAGCTACTTATTAGAAACGTGGAGAACATAAAATAAATACTCGTGTTCATTTATTATTCCTTTGACGTAAGGACATAATGAATTGATATAGAAACGCAATAAGCTTAACAATACAATGTTAAAACTTATTTATTAATTGTAGCTCGTAACGCCACGCTTCTACGCCGGTTTGAATTTATCATAATTGATAGGTACCAGATGTCTTAACTAATCGACAAAATAAACGGGGGTTGGATAGATGATCGCTAAGCAGGCTAATAGAGAAATTTTAAAAGCATATCTGTACTTCTATTGCTTATGTGTTGTTAGATAGCTTTCTTTGAAGACATTTTACCCACACATCGATCTATCCTGGAACAGCGTGGTACAGGGTATTATATGCCTCAAAAAGATCACATCTCACGCAATGAGCCGTCTCTAACCTGTGAACAACGTAAGCAAAACATATTATTGTGTTTATTTAGTCTGTAGTTAACATACGAGTAAAATCTTAAAATATTTATAAGTATAGAGGAAGATTACGGTGATCATAATAGAGTGTAACAGTAAACAAGGGGCAGAATGGATTTCTTTCGGTTCATTGAAACAGAAACTTGTCCGCCGTGATGAATGCGGGTTCATTTATGTAATTGGTTTGCGAGAAGAAGATGCGGTAATATTTATTTATTGTAATGAGAGGTTTGTACGTCTTGAAAACGAAATTAGTACTTATAACTCCTATCCTTCGTAGGTCGATAGCTTAAACTACTTTATTAACCAATGCAGGCAAGGGCGGTTATTGGTCACCGCTAGTAGGAATTTTTTATGAGCCCTAGTTATTCCTTGGAAGGCAGTCATTAAAATTAAACAATAGTGAACTGTCTACCAAACAGCAGTGGATTAGCGTGGAGTGCGCGCGAGATATACCTACAAACGCACCTATTATAATTTCAGTCATTGCTATTGGTCGTTTCACTATAATGTGCAACTGTCCCGCAATTGTTATTAAGAGAAAAATTAACATCAGTGTAGAATATACCGTCCTTCCACAATGGAATATTATGAATAACAGTTATTTGTAATTGCCTATACTTAATATGTAATGTAATGTAATCGATGAAAATGAAAAATGTCAAATGGCAACGCATCTTGACTAATCACACGATTAGAAGTCATGCGACTCTGTTCCAATGAACCAAATAAAACTGCCGTTGTCCCTCGTTTTGTCCCGTCGCCGTCTCGTTGCGCTGACCACCCCGCCCCCACTGCCGCACCCTCAATTCGCAAGATTAAATTATTAATTGTGTATTTTTTACGTTATCCATTATATCGGATGCACGCTGAATTTATATACTTGCAAACTTATATATTTCGATGATGTGCTAACGTCCCTACTGATCGAGAATTCCGGGTTAGGTTCCCGGCCGTGGCAGATGTGTAATTGTATGAGATATAATTTGTTTTCGGGTCATGTATTTTTGTTATATAATAGCTATGTGTGTCCATGTCACTCGTAACGTAGAGATACATCGTAGACTTTGTATTCATGAACAAGTTTACTAACTACGTTTCACAATTTCAAACCAAATCACAATTTGCCATATAGTGGTGGTGAGGCATTAAATTTTATTCATGAAACAATACCGTCTGTACATTAAATACATCACGAAAAAACTTTGTAAGCATTTTGCGCACGCGTACAACTGTGAAATACGATACTTCGCTTCGCTTTACAAAACACATGAGTTACAAATATCATTCAAATTTGTTCAGTGGTTTTTACTTTATGGGTGATCAGAGAGACGAACAGAAGTAATTTCTAATAGGTTTGGAACGGCATCTGAAAAGATTAGAAAGCCTACCTGGTTTTCTATTCAGTGGTGTTGGTCGAGTGGTCGAAATTTGTTCATAATCATTAAATAACATTCTGTTTCTAATATTTTTTTATTGATAAAACTTAAACCCTTAACAATTTCCTAACAGAAAAAAATTAAGAAAATTAGCCGACAAGAGAGAAAAAGTTTTTTCCTCACGTATTAATTTATTGATATAGAATTGGTGCGTTCATAATGTTATTGGCGTACATAATAGTCTGTAGTCAAAAACCTAATAGATAGTGTCTACTACATAAATCTGTAATGTCTGTCTGTTTCAGGGACGTGCGCTCCTTGTAGGCAGAAATGCAGTGCTTTACTTGCCATTCACAGATATTTTAATGAAACGTTCGTACCTTTTAGATGACATTAATTAATAGTAAATAAATGAATAAACAAAATATAATAACTTAAAAACGCCTAATATTTTATAAGTAGCACCTATTTGCAAGCACACAAACATTATGTTTGCCAGGTGTTTAGCGACAAGCAAGCGGCGCTGCAAAATAATGTACCTAATCTACCAAGGCATGCCGTCGCGTTCCGCAGTACATTTGTTCGCATGTGTGCAGTAATTTCGGTGTCCGTGCACAGTTCGCAAACGCACACACTCATGAATATCGAAAGCTGCGACTCCAGCGGCAGGCTACGGAAGTTCGACAGTAGTCGGGAGTAATCGGAAATGTTCGTTGCCTATAATCCGAATAAAAATAATAGACAGATATCTAATGTTTTGTGTTTCGCGGGAGGCCATTTTACTTTTTTCATGTGATAAGCATTGTTTACTATTTTGTTTGCGCCAGTATATTTATAGTTTTCTTAAAAGATTTTTAATTTTAACATTTGAAAGTGTATACATTTAACAGTTTATTACTGAGTTTCTATAATAATTGTAGTCATTTGCTTTTACTAGTGCGTTTGTTGGTTTTTTTTAATGTTATTTGATTGTGAGGTTTGTGTTACGTGATAGGTAATAGGTGATTAGGTGATTAGGTGATATAGTAATCTCCAGTAGCCGGAACCTTGGACATGTGAAAATTGAAGCTGACTAGGTGAGTTAGTCAGTCATAATATTTTAGCTTGTTATTTTATTTATTAGAATTTCTTCCGCCGCGACGATCGATCGTTGTTTTGTCTGCGTTGCCGTAGAAGATGTACATGAATAGTAGTACATCTAAGACTTGTTCTGTTGGCATGGTTTCCGACTTAGAGATCCGTCGCGTGGCTGTGGCTATGCTAAAAATCTATAAAAGAAAAAGTTTTTGTGACCGAATACTCCGCCGCATACCCAGTGTCATAATCCTGTGCACGCCACTGGTCTGTTTATACATTACATTTTTTTGACAAATTTAATGATAAATATTATTTTCATGACTCACTGATATCAATTTGACCATTATGAAAATATTTGCCTGTCTGTCTGTTTGTATGTCCTGTTATAACTCAAGAACGGCTTGACCGATCTTAATGAAAATTGTTATGTAGTGAGAACACGCGCAACATTGTACAGATGATAGACTTTATAAAATATCACTGAACCTAATGATGTATAATCAACCAAAAACATAAAATTTCGAATGATCATGTATATATAATTTATAATTCAACCCGAACGAAATCGGTGGGAGCCGCAGTATAATAATAATGTCGTAAATATGACCATCAGGTGGACGTTGTACGTTAGCCCTTTGTCACGCCTCTCGCCGTAACACACTATATCCTACAACATCCCAGTGCAGTAACACTTCAGTATAATACACACTTCAATACCCATTCTGAACGTGTCCTCACCCTTCGTTACAGTAAGTGAGCCGTAATTTAGTTCCCAGCTGCTTCCCGTGTAATGTTGATTGTATTGCGAATTACGAACGATACCGGAATCGAATCCCGATTGTTTTTATGTGAATGTGCAGTTGTTATAAAATAGTAGGTGCTTAGATTACGATTCAGTGGAACAGCTGTCTCGTGACTTACCGATTAATATAATATAACCAATATAAATCGAAACAAATAAATAATTATTTTATATAAAATGTTCGGATGAAAAATTGAAAAGATAATTATAGATTTGTTTTTAGATAGGTACCACGTTTTAAAACTACCTTTCTTTTTGGTCCTTTTTTTTGATTGTCGTCCGAATGTGCGCTATGTCCAAAATCAAACCTCCAACTCATGGGGAAGGTAGGTAGTTATTAAAAATATCCACCCGAACATAGGGCGAGACTCAAAAAGGGTTACTAAAATCGCGTTAAATAGACGTTTTCCCCTATTGAATAATATGGTGAGTCATAGCGGTGTGTCGATTGGGCTCATGAACGACGGTGAGCATTGACCAACAGGTGGTGACGCATCCGCTTGTCTCTCGGCTAGCCAAAAAGCTGGGATAGTTCTGAATTAGATAGATACCCTACTCAACAGATTCTTGGATTCGACGTATTATCTATACGGTAGAAATAAAGATGTAAATGAAATGGCAAATGCACCCAACGTAAAGCTATTATAAGGAGTAAGGTTTGAAGCCCAAAACATTTTATTTAGTGACACAAATTACCCCACTGTAACATTAAAACAATTTAAAGTGGCTGCTATTCAAAGTGAAAAGAAATCAGACTCTTTAATGGTTATAATCGGTGAATTTGAATGCAGAATACGACACAGCTAATTTGATTCTAATATAAATTATTTTCCTTTTCAAAGCCAACAACCTAACAAACGGACAAAAATATCAAGATGAATGGTAATTGAACCTGTTATTTGACTCTTGACGCTACCAAATTATATAAGAACATTAATTCAACAATTCAAAACTATACGAAGTTACAATTTAGTTCCAAGAACGTTGAAGTAGGGTTTTCTATGCAGTGTATATTTAAACCGCGCATGATTCAGTTGCAACTCGAATGAGTCACTCCACTAGGACCCCATAAACACTGTTTAGGGTCTCCTCACACATTACCGCATTGAGCATTTCAATTGACCACATAAGTGACAAATAAGAATGGTGAGTGTACAATACTATCATTCTTTTTCCTTTCTTCTCGTTTCCTGGCCGACAACGCATTATTGATACCTTTGGCCTTGCTGACGTCGATGGCCGACGGTAACCACTTCCATCAGGTGGTACGTCTGCTCGTTTATCGGCTATTAACATGAAAAAGTATTAATGTGTTACAATAGTATCATAGAGGGAATGTAAGGCTATTGTAAAAACATTGATTCTACTTATAGTACGTATTAGTCGAATCAGGCATAGCGGATAGAAAGCCCGGGACAGTACAGTTTGGATTGCATTGCGGGAACCCCCACCGACGCAGTGAAGAACTTTCTGGTAGTAATAATATACTCGTACTCATCAATCGAGCATCGATAAGTTACTGGTACAAGTAGATACATCCATGTATGCATTAAATTTGATTTAATTTGGGCTTTATAGTAACTCTGTACGCCACAGTGAGTAACAAGTGCAAGGGTTAACTGCCGGCTTGTAACCCTAACAATGGCAAATATTTGTCTCGCATCCTGAATATTTATTATACATTTTGTCTAGATCAGGGTACAATTAATAATATGTGGGAGCGACGGTAGCGCCATCTACTTAAAAATATTAGATTCCAGTTTTAACAGCATTAAATAATAATTTTTTTATCGAGAGTGGCGTATTTGACGCAACTCCATTTAACGTGAGAGCTGGCAGGCGGCGATCTGGACTCGACTGTTTTCAGTTGATGGAAAGACGCGAGGTGCTGCGACCCAGCTAACTAATGGATTGCTTACGTCCATGATGTAATTCAAGATTATGATGCCTCCTACATGCCTTTAAATCGTTTATTTTGTAACATGCAATCATATGGAGTTAATTATGAAGATCCGAATATGTGTGAAACAGCCCTAATGTAGCTGTTCCGCCTTGCGTGCACTTGTTCACTTGAAAGGATGAAATTACATATTATTCTGGATAGAGAACTAAAGTAAATTACGCAGATAAATATTTTTAAGAGTTGGACGATTGGTAGCGAAGGCATAAAAGCTTCCGAGCCCTGCGAGACACTTTGAGGGTGATTAATTATTTTAATATATTGGAAATTACTTTTATACTCTTCAAAATGTTACTTTCTATACAAGTATGCTTTTTGGTACACTTCTGGGCTCTTCAGCGGAGAGAGGAAGTAATGCCTCATAATGGAACGATGGAAAGTAGATCAATTGATAGATCAATTTGAAACACGATAAAAAACAAGTTTATCGTATCGTATCGTTCATCCTACTAAAATAAAAATTAATTTCCTTCTTATAAACATACATTCTCACTGATTACGCAAAGTAAGACTGTGCGTTAAACTTCTTGGTTCTTGCCAAATTCTCAGCATTCTCAAAGGCCTAATACCGATTTAAAACCTACAAAAGGCGCGGTAAGCCAGTGCGAGGGCGAGACAAATGCCGCCTTGTGGCACACCTTTATTATTGTTTAGACAATCGAGAGTGGCAATTAGAGCGATACCTGCTCAGGCACTTAAACATTAATTCCCGGGAATAAATTGGAGCTGGGAATAAATTAAGTCGCGAGTTAAACCGAGCACTTAGCACCGGAATTAACTGACGCTTAATTGAAACTAGAGGGGAAAAAGTGTTTCCCGGCCGCAGCTGATAAGCGCAACACTAATCCGCTCCTAAACAATGGATAAAGCCAGAAGCGCTCAACCGATTTTTATCCTAATGTAGGTAGGTAAGTAGTACTTACTTGCTCTGTCTTATAGTATATTATCTCTTAGTACCACGGCCAGTTGATATAGATTAATTTCCAGAACGAGTTTGAGGTAAATACATGTTTGTACTTGTAAACCTTAAATATTT
>PDGT01000042.1:2342227-2375303 GCA_003671415.1 Megathymus violae
TATAGTTAAGTATACTTTTAAATACTCGTGTAACTATATTAAGAGCTGTGTGTTTGATTCGGTTTTTTGTATTTATGGTAGAAATATTTACTGCTCCATTGATTCACATATTATTTAAAAAATATATATTTTATTTTTTTGAATAAGATTATAACAGTAAAATTAATCAAATTCAACTGAATTAATAAAAAATATTTAATTAAACCAGACAAAAAAATAAAGGACATTTTTAACGCGGTAAGAAATATCAAAATTTGTTGTGTGCAAACATATATATTATTTTAACCAAAAATATTTTATTCCGTGTTTCCTTGAAGGCAAAACATTTGAGAATCAATGGATTAAAGTCTTACTTGAAGTGCTGCTCCCGCTCCCGCTCAAGTATTCAAGGGTTCTGCCGCTGATTACAACTTGTGACGTAATCTCCGGTTTGTTTCAAGACGAAATGTTTTAAGAAAAGGATTTGTGTTTCCTCCGTATTAGCAGCGAGATTATGAGGCTGGGTGAAATATTGCAACTTTTGTGCCAGAATATAACTGAAAAAATACTAATCATTTATGCGTCGTTAATTTTAGATATCTCTTCGTGTACACACTGAGCTTTACAGTCTACATGAACAATAAAATTTAGCATAACTCTGTAAGTTGCTTAGTTCAAGAACAAATAACCGCCTTCGTTTTACTTCTTAAAACTGTCCCCTTACGTTTTCAAACAGCATCCGCTTTCGAAACAATAATTATTCATGAATATCAGGGATCTTATAAATTTAACCTGTATATCGTTTCATTTTGTTAGTGGTCGGTTCTCCTAGTTTTACTAATTAGAAATATATTAATTTATATGAATAGTTGTAGGAAAACTGACATTAATATTACTTTAATTTCTTTTAAGGCCTTGAAGACAGGCCAAATTTAATTATAATGTATACTATGTACACAATATGAGTTACAAGTAGGGCAAGTTTCACTTTAGTCTCTTCAGTGGTTTGCGCGTAATACTTACAACAGGCAACCAGACGGACCGTAACAAAAATACGCAATAATATGATTTCGTCTCTATTTCAATACCAAAACCCATCTACACTAAGATATGTAATACTCACTTTTGGCTCCATTCTTTTTATTATCAACACAAATTATACGGATACTTCTTACCATAAGCCTTATCATAACCCTTTGACGAATGCAAACAAAAGCAAGTGGTGTGAGGTTTAACAAGTGTTCATCTAGAAGCCAAGTACTTCGTACGTTCATAAGGGTCTGTTATTTGGACCAGATTTGTATAAAATGATCTGGATACAACAGATCATTATCTGGTCCATTATCATTATTCATTCAACAAATAATAATCTATGTAGCCTTTTACAGTCCACTGCTGGATATAGGCCTATGGTAATTGGCGTCACTCCGATCGGTCCTAAGACCACTGAACCTAACGGCTCCCCGTTGTTTTCTTTAAGCCATCAGTTCTGGGCCGGCGACGACTTACGCCCCTTGTAGCAAGGTGTGGACGCCATTCGAAGCAATTGAACCCGCTTATTTTATATGTAATGTTTGCTGGTCAGTATTATATTATAACAATATTGTGTTAGGAAATGTTTATTTATTTGGTACTTGTATTTTTTTTATATTTTACTGTGTTCAATATGTAAAGATAATACAAGGACTGCGCCATATGTAGATATCTCTTCCAGCGACCCATAAAGTAAATTGCATTAGTAATGTAAACTCAAAAACCATTTCAGTGTCTGAGCAGAGATTCCATTTCATTATTAAATTCATACTTTCTTGATTTCAGTAAAATATTACCTAGTAAATTATAAATTCGGTCGTTTTTAAGGAATCTGTGATGTTTGAGGTTTAAGAATGTTGACGAACGTACCAAGCATTATATTGAGACAAATTTATCATAATTTTAGTCTTGGGAGTGCTAATGGACGAGATAGCGATGAATTATAACCATAAATTGTTTCTAATATTCATAAATTCCTAATTAAATTAATAATTAATTGAAATATTAAAATAGCAATTACTCTGAACTTTTTGACTTTACTAGGCTTGGGTTACGCTTATCCGCACATATGTTTTACTATATATACCGTTTAATAGACTATATATTCGGTAGTGAAAGTCTAAATAGGATGTGCAAAAATCAAAGGTATTCCGTACTCAGTACCCTGTATCCAGTTAACAGGAACCATGTCTAGCGAACGTCCCTAGTTCCCTAGGTCCCTAGTTCCATAAATGTAATTTCTCCGGTCAAAGGTGTTCATGATCGTAACACAGGCAATCCTAGTGCGGAGGTGTGTCTTAGCGTTTACTTAATTTTGGGGTTAAAACAGTAATGGCTGGTAACCTATGATATCTACACAAACCACCCTAATCACATGTTCGAATTAAGAACAGTAACTGTCAATAAAATGATTATAAACACGCAAGCTTAGCCACGTGGCAGTTGCAACAGCTCGCGTAATAATAATAGCATCAATTTCACACGCACTCCCAAGGGACCCGGGGAATGGCGAAGCACCCCAACGTGCTATAACAATCGATAATGCAACTCAGTCAGCAATCTGTAAAGTCACAAAGGTCCCCCAAATTTTTGCCTTGCCCACACATTTTTTTCAGCCGAATCAATAGTCGTATTTAATTACGAACACGGCTATTGTTATGCTGGGTAAACGCTCAATTTACACATGACAAATAAAATGTTTTTCTTTTAGTCATGTTCATGAAAACATAGTGTATAATGGAACTAATGTAGTAAATAAAACTTATGTGTAATAAACTTCTATAGTCATCGGATGTATATATATATATATATATGATGTATATATATAAATGTAAGTTTGGCAATATATAATACACAAATGTGTAAAAGATGTGCTGTGCAGTTTCTTTTCCCGTTTATTCACCTCAATGTTAAATCACCTTTTCGAAACGGTAGTACAAGCAAAAAATTACGCCCATAAATGTATTTACAAAATTCGCACCACGTTCTAATAACGTAACTCAGCAATATCCCCCATACATTAATATACACAGGTACATAGTTTGTACGGCCATAATTCCAACCACGCGTCGATATAATGTGAAATGGAACAATCACACTCCTGTTTTCGCACGGACGCCGCCCGCCGCTGCCGCCATCGCCGCTGGCCTCTTGTTTGTTGTGTCAACATTAATCTTTGCCTTTATATCGTATGCGAATAGAATGATTGGCCCCTATCTATCTATCTATCGCTTTTCGTAATAAAAATAAATATGTTTACTGATATTTGGAACCATTTCAATGACACTGTTTCATGTGTAGGTCAGATTTGGTTTCGATTAAGTCACCTTCACTGTAAAGGACCAAAAGGTATGTTATATATATGTTTATGTGTGTATCATGTGAAATAATATCACGCTGTGTGTATATTTGTAGTGCATATTTTATTGTTTTCTCTGTTTGCTGATTATAATCAGACTTAGATCTTAAATAACTTAATATACATGAATAATTCAATCGTTTTACCTATACGATAGCGTATGTGAGTGACTATTTTACTTCAGAACCCATGGTGAAATGAGAAGTGAATGATGAATGATGCTCAGTAAACAATACGCAAATTATAACATAAACCCATTGACCAAACGTTATTAATTAAAGTTACTACGTTATGAATAGCTACTTTTATTTCTCTAGGTTGAGTACAACTCTTATGATTTACTTTTAAAAGTTAATACTGGGACGTTAATTAAATCTTTATTTAGTTCATTCCTCGAAATCGATACACATGATCAAATTATAAATAGTTCTAACTTACACACTAATTTGCACTGACATTTATTATTGTGCTCTTGGACTACCGCGTTTTTAATTGACAGGCGCGCCTTATCTAGGCAGTACTTATATTGTGGACAGTTACAACGTTTGTTTTTAACGAAATCCAACGATAGAAACTTCTGCACCTAGCAGTTCTAAAAGCGATATTTTTCTTGTCACCGGTATGTTTCCAGTTCTGCAACTAAACAAGTAAACAAGTCGGGGGTGTACGTTTTCTAGACGCCATTACAAAGTGTAGTATATAAGTTATCAAATAGTACAATGTAAATCGTACAAAAAATGCATCGTATTTTATGTACATCTATATTAGAATGGCACACCATCCAACCGGGTACACCGGGCATTTTACCGATTGGTTCACCTAAAAATAGCACAGGAGAGTCAGTGATTAATTCCACTCGATGTACAGCAACCTTTCTATGCACTGGAAATGGAATTCCTATGTTTGTCTCTGTGGACTATTTTATTTATTTAAACGATGCCATGATACGCAAGTCAACTGGAGAATTACATACAGTGGCGTGGATATCTAGTGGGGAATTAATTAAGTATGGAATACCAAAAAATAAAAAATGTCAAAACTTCAACAACAAATAATTAATCAGGATAATTTTTATATGGAGACATTTCAAGCAATTGTAATTTCAATTAAACGCAGATGTGAGACGCAGTAATAATAATAATAATTATACAGCCGTGCGTAGTTCTCGTTGAATTAAATGGAAACATAATTAATTGTAATTTCCCACTTTCGGAATTGACTAGCGGGACCTCTTAATAGGTAAATTTTCAAAGCAAAGCAAAAATGAAAGGAATAAAATGTTCCTGAAACCCAATAGAATAAATATACATAGAAGCAAGGGATGCCATATTAAGACCAGGGATGTTATGGAACTCCGCAATCGTAACCGAAACTACCGGCTATCCAAAATAAAAATATATCCGAAATCGTAGCCGTATCCGATAATGATATTTCTGATAGAAGCGGAGTCAACATAAAACACGTTTTAATAGGTTTTCGCACGCCGAGCCGATACACTAACCGCATCGTTCTCGTTTTAGAAAATTTTTATAATTTAATTTTTAAGGCTATTATTTTTTTCTGTGATTTTAATATCACATAATACCTAGAAATATAGTCAAACTGTGTTAATATATTATATTATTTTTCCAAGTTGCAAATCATCTAATATCCATAATCGAAATTATCCGACACAATCGGATAATCCGAAATAATTTCATATCTGTAACCGTAACCGAAACCGGTAAAATATTATTAATATATCCGTATCCATATCCAGAGCCGAAATTTCATATCCATAACATCCCTAATTAAAACTTCTTTTGATACACCATTGACATCTTGCGTAATATTTATATTAAATTGCTTTGTTACGTAAATGTTCATGCACCCGACTGCAATGTTAAATAGGACAGACAAAACACAAAATACACTAAACATTGAATTATTAATCACAAATCTGTTCATCAATAATTATTTGTTTTGACAAATCAGTGCGCGATATTAGTTCATTTAGTATACAAATTGGTTAATTTATTTTGACATTACGCCAACTGTGTTTGAAATATTGGTTCGCGAAAATTGGTTTAGATTTACACGATTGTAAAATTATAATTGTTACTATCGGCAAGGACAGTACAAGCGCAGAGTAGAATGAAAAGCCTGGTGGCATTTACTACGTATAATGTTGGGATTTTTTTCATTTCATGGACGAAAAAATGGCGCCATACTTAAATCTGCAATTGTCAATTTTCGGTAACGTTTAGTTATTAAAAAGAAAAGTACCGATAGCTTAGTGGTTTGAGGGTGTCTTTTTTTATCTCTCCAGGAGTCCACTTTGAACCCAAAATGTACCTTTGATTATTCCAAATAATAGCCGTATTTGAAACTAATACTACTTTTGCGTCAGGTGAGGCTGCGAAAAAAATTTTCAAACGTGTTACGAAGTTCTAACCCTTCTAGATCATCGTGCTGGCCTATACTCTGTGATGCGAGGGGATACGATTTAAGAATTAAAGTATTTTCAATTGAGATATATCATATTTCCTTTAATTAGTACTTGGTAAGCCTCTGGACGACTCCACAGAGACGTTTTCATAAGACCAGCTGCTAAACAAGCCGACGAGTCAGAGGATGAGAAGTGGTCACGCCGTAACTATTGATCTATCATGGAACAACTTTAAGTCGTATTTCGTGTGATAGGTGACTGGTAGGTAGACTACCCACACATTAGTTATTTCCTTAGTTACGAAACTTTATAACACAGTATTTAGATACTTCACTGCATTTTCATCGTCTTCAAATAAAAAAGATGTTATATCTTTCCCATTAATTGCAGGTTTCCATGGGTTCATTATCGGCGGACTCATAGACTTATAACGTTAGGAATAGGTTATAATTAATTACTTCTTGTACGTCAACAAATAAGTACAAATTTTAACGAGTTTAAATGAAGAAGGTGAATTTCGTAGTTTCATCTTATATTTTTTTATCCTTAGAGTTATATTTTTTTCTTCAAATTTAAGTGGGATAAAACGGAAAGTATGCCATCTCAAACACAAAATAAATTTGCTAAATCAGTTTATAAATGACGAAGTTCTGAGGTAACAAATATTTAAAAAATACAGAAGATTGAGAACTTCCCTCTTTTTAAATTCATACTATTAGTTTACACTCTCCCTGTATAAGATTTTAGCAGGATATAAATAAATAAATAAACATTTACACACTCACACCCTTGCACTAGGTGTTGCGGGTGGCATGGACATACACAAATATGATATTACAAACATCCATGACCCGAGAACAAACATTTATCTGTCACATAAATGTCTGCCCAGACGGGAATCGATCTCGGGACCCGTCGCTCGGCAGGCAGGGCCAGTACCAGCTGGAGTATGGGGTCGTCAATGTATAAACATATTTATATTTAATAAAAAGTAACTAGATGTTTTTTTACCTAAGTAGGAATTGATCTTGAAAAAAATTATATTACTTGTTTCAAGTCAGTTAAAAAAACATTTTTGTGACAACTATTGATGACGTAAATTCGTATGAAGTTGACATTTAGCTAGCTAAACCTTGACCCAAATCTTGAGTAACGTGTAACACACGCTCTGTGAAAACCACTAAACATGAAGTGTGCTTGTTTTTCCCTATGAAAATACAAGTTGGGAATTTAATTCTCGCTGCGGTCGTTGTAAGGTCGACTACGGATTAACAATTTCTCAAGTATTTTTTATTTTCGTAAACAAAAATAAATTCTGATCAGAAAATAGACATAAGTATATGCATATGATTTTATTTAGATACCAGAACTTTTATGTAGTAAACAAATTTGAACTCAATTTTAATGCGGCAAAATGATACGTAACAATAAAAGTAAGTAAACAATTACAATGAAAAGTTAATGTACAACACAGATAATCAAAAACTCTTAGCTTTACGAGAATTGTGTAGCCATCAATCAAAATTAATCTCAGTTACTGGGCAACGGGACTTATCCTGTCCAGAGGGACCATAGAGAAAAATGGATATAGAATAGACGTAAACAGGCTTCGGGGCTGCCCTCTTTATCGTCAATAAAAGCGAGGTGTTATCTGCAAAGAACATTATATCATGATTAACTTTGACAAGGCAAATAAGCTAAGTAGATATGAATATACGGGTAAATGTAAAGGATCGAGGATGGATCTGTGGGGGCAAGTGTTAGACAACTCAAAACCAAAGTCTTCAAAACTGTACACAGAGTTTATTGGCAATTACACATAAACACGGAGAAACACACGAGAACCAAGCTATAGCGTGATTATAGAAGAAGACAGAATAACTAAAGATAAATTAGCGTTGCGAGCGAGCCGTTCATAGAAAACGTATGTGAGGAGGCGCACGCGCAGTCCGTCTATCGCAAGCTTCGCGAGCCACTACTTAATTGGAAGGTGCGTATGAGAGGCGAAACAATAAACCCGTCGCGAACGGCGCCGATGGGGATCGAAGATTCCCGATCATGCCGAGAGTAATCGCTACAGATCCTTGACGGATCCCTATTTTAGTTAATATTCTGGATAATGGATGACGATTTTTATTAAACGTAATAAATAAGAAGTAATTTACAGTAACAAAATGTTCTAAATTGACATGTTACATTTAATGATTTTGTAAGAAATAAAAAGGCGTTTCCACTTTTTTTTTTAAATAGTAACAATATTGTAATTGCATACTAAGCTTTTCAATAGTAGTGAGAAAATTCGATACTGAGAGGGAGGTTTTAATACTTACATTTATTGGCATTACATTACCATTTTAACCCACTTCTTCAATAGAAGTTAACGGCAGGAAAGAAGGCTCCTGTGTATTTATTATCACCACAAAAAGCTTTCGTACAATGAAATCTCAATTCAAATATGTGATTACAGAGTTAGAGCCCTCCGTCCCAAAACACGGGAACAATCGTTCAATTGACGCTTGGATATGCTAATGGTCTTTAAAAACATAATATAACTGTTCCATTTTATGTTTGTGCCTCATGGGGACTTTATGGTATTAGCCTCAAGGTTCAAAATATATGGGATTTCCCGTCTTCCAGTGATAGTAACCTAATAAAAACTTGTGGTTACTTCGAATTTATTATCTCATCTTTGGAATGGCCGCTTTAGTACCGTAATGTGTACAAGGTCCTTTGTGGCAGACCTTATTTTGAAATTTTCGTACTTAAAACATCTTGCATTATATCAGGCTCCAGGAATTACGATCAGGGTCGTTTTTACATCATTTAAATTTCTTTTTGTTTTTGACCAACTAATGCTTGTCTTTTTTTTAAATAGGGACATAATGTTTCATTCACCTTTACCATTTACTAAACATTTTGTATAACGTTGTTTTAAGGCATCGCACATCCGATAAGAAAAAAAAAATTCTTTAAAATCTCTTGACAGATTCGCCTCTATCAGTCTATTATAACCTATTTATCTTCAAAAAAAGTGGGCTTCGAAACTGTTGAGACAAATAGGAACAAAAAAATTATTATAAGATAAAGACCTCTTCAACCAAAATTTATAGAAAAATTTATGCGAAAAGTGCCTTTATATTTTTACGCCTTGAGCGTGTCCAATTCACTCTTGACCGGTTTATCGTCAATGCACTCTGTCTGATGTAGCTAAATTTTTGGCCGGAAACCTTTTAAAATAACATAACCGAACCATTAGTATTTTGATATGTTGGTTAAGTATTTTGCAAAGAAATTGCAACTAGATGTGCCAAGTCTCCGGAATACACATTCAGCCTTAACACATTTAAAAGCAGCGTTTTATCTATAAAGCTGTTTTTCTACAATTTAAAACTGCTATTATCGTTGTAAAATTTAAAAAAGGCAATTGTTTCGTCAAATTTTTAAATACATTGACCTTCACCAACTCACATAGACTTTTTTACGTGATTGGTAAAAAAAGTATAATAAAAACGGCGTCGATTGACTCACCATTTCCTGATAAAACATGCGTCGTTTTACGAGACAATTTAATTTTATTAATTAATGACAATTGTAGATCTCGTTTTTATTTTATTATATTTTTCGCACAAATCAGATAAAATATGTCGTATTTATGATATTTTACGATTCTGCAAAATATAATTATGTCAAAGGCTAACTAAATTTAAATTGTTGCAATTGGAATAAAATTTATAGTTCATATTAAATCCGTCAATATCCTCGAGTACTGTAAAAGGTGTGGATGACGCGTAAATAGAATTCCAATTTCATCTATTGAAATGGGAAATCCGTAACGCTGATACTCCTCGTCACCTCGTCACCGATGTCGCCGATGTCGCCGCTCCACGTTACACCAGAAATCCATTTGACTGCATCGATGCATCTTTCATTCGCGCTTCAGATATCTTCGCCTCCATCTTTACCGACATTTTGAAATTCGTTGCAATTTTATATTTCTACATTTAGTTTATTTTATATCAATTTTTCTTACGTTTTGTTGAGGTGAGGCTAAACTTTCATGTTCAATTCGCGCGCAATTTGCAATGCCAAAAATACGTAATTCACACCGCACTACTATTTTGGTTCAAAAGATTAGATTGAGTAGTGTTGATAATGTTTGCTGAACATTATGTATTTTAGAGCAACAAAAGTAGAATTTGAAATATGTATAACTTGTAACGTTCTTATCAATTATCTCCGTCCAGAGACGTTATTGGTTTTATGTTATTTTCGTACAATAAAATTTACTTAACTAAATAATAACATTGGATACTTAATAATAATGTTCTTTTATATTTTTGTACAAGTAAAACAAAAAAAGAATTATGAGTATTAAATGGATATACATTAGTTATGGAGTAATCAGATTTTGAGCAGTATTTGAGCAGTGTTTTCTTTACGTTCGACTTGGCTTGAGCACAATCGTGTAACCATATAACTTCTTCTGTAATCGTATTTAATTATCGTGCACATATCGTGATGCAATATCATACACGACTTAAAAATAAGACATAATCAACGTTTATTATTATTCTCGTTATGTGTCAGGCAATCTACCAAACCAATCAATCCTATCAATCGTATTCAACTGATAATGGTAATAAGGTATTTTCGCCACAGTTAAACGCTCCACGAGGTCACGAGGTCACGACACCCCGCTGTATTATCTTACGCGAAAAGTCCATTTGATTGTGGTCTCCATGCCAACTTTTAGATTCGTATTATGTATTGCAATCTTTTATATGGGACGTTGTACATTTGTCTACGGTTCAAATTACTTTTGGAATTGTTTTACCCTTTTTACCATGTTTTTTTTTATTTACTCGCTTTCTTGTAGGTCTGTCCGGGTGGAGTTTTGTGATTGATTTTAAACTAACCTCCCGATGAGCAAAACACTTTAAATTTGGACCGTAGCTTACAAGTGGATGACAATGCATGAAAATGTGAAAAAACAAGATAAATAACATGGTACATTAATTTTTTTTAACACGTAATTATTAAACTTGAAAATAATACTGAAGTTAACATTTGATACTTACAACAAAAATCATCGTGACGCTGAGGTATTACATTAATACAGATTATATTGAATTATCTGTCAGGTGTCATATTAAATAATGAATGACTTTTGACTTATCTATTTGTGTGCGACTATGTATACTCGAATCACGACTGGCAACAAAAATTACGGAATGTGACAACATGACTGCAGTGACAGTTGATCGGTTACTGTCAATGTTTAAAAACAAAATGGCTGAATAAGTGAGACGACATGTTGAAAGTCCGCGAAAACAATTTATGAAGTCTATAATATATATTTAAACCAATGTTATGTATTTCCCAATACACACATGCTTGACTTGACTTGACAAATTCCATTTCTTCTTTTAAATCTTAAAATTCCACCTGATGTTTACACAAAGAGCCCTTAAAGACACTTAAATATCTTGCAGTACATATTTACCAACCTCAAACTACAATTCTATTTACGTTGAAATTCGTATTGTAACGTCACTTGAGCTAAAAAGGAATTATCAAGTATTCAAAGAATCGATCGATTAAATCAGCAGCCATCGTTACATCAAAAGCCCATTCGGTTCCACTGCCGAGTCTTCTAGGCGCCGCGCCGCCCGAATCTATTACCTTTTGAAATTTCACGATATTTTAATGGCGACTATCGCGTTTCAGTTGATTTTCTCCTTTCCCAAGCACCACTTCAGCTTTGACAGAGCTCGATATTGCGTCGCCTCGACTTTTTATTTACGGTCTGAATGGTAAATAGAGTTCAGTGTTTACCCCAATGAGGTTGATTTTTGCTTTTTGTGTCCACTTTACCGCTTTTGCTTCCATCGGTAAAGGAAGTAATTTACAACTCTTTCCAACTTCTTTGGACGTGTTTTCACCGTTTCGACCCTGAGGTTATTAATGGGTTTTCTGACGATATTTGTTACGTTTATTGTGAATCAATGGTCGTACGTGCATCATAATAATAAAAATATACTGGTCTACATAACGGCTCACTCACATCCTTGTTTAATAGGATTTACTCGACTAGTACCATATCATCCCACTGCTGGGCGGCGGTCTCCTCTCTTAATGAGGGGCCATAGACCGCCACGTAGGTCAAGCACGGATATTGGTAAATTTCACATACCTCGGTAAGGCCGGCGTTGCATTGGTGATTCCTCTGGTGTTGCCCGTGTTCATAGCCGACGGTAACCACTTACCATCAGGTTGCCCGTCCGCCTTTCCGTCTGCCCTTCTGGCTATAAAAAAACCTTTGAGAACATTATGGAGAACTCAAGTATGCACAATTCCTCACGATGTTTTCCTTCATCGAAGCACGTGATAATTAATTTAAAAAACGCACATAATTTGAATATGAACGTTCAAACCAATAGGCTACCACTGCTACTAGTATATATATTCTAGTAGTTATAACTACTATGTTGCATATATATATGCAAACACGAATCATTCAATAAATCAATAAAAAAAGTTCATAGTATAAACATATTGGTCAAAATACGCAATGCTGGATTTAAAATATTTAAACTGTCAGTTACTATGTCATTTAAATAAGTACAAACAGATACTTAAGATACGTATTAAGGAGCACATCGCCACTTACCATCAGGTGGGAGTGTACTGAAGCATTCACTTAGGTATAATAAGTACAGAATAAAGATAAAAGTAAAGCTCAACTAATATATTTACGTATTAATATAAAATGAAAGTTTCCGTGTAAAGTTCTATAGTCTACAGTCAAAAGAAGTATTTAATTGCGGCCATGAAAAACATTTTTATGTAGCAGGGAATTTTTAGCTCATAGTTAGAATTTATTATTCATAGTTTGCCAAATTTAATACAAATTGTGTTTAAATTATTCTAATGATGCCATTGTGAATGCCAAATACTGGCATTTTGTGGTATTTAGTTTTGAATGTACGTTAACTGCGATTCAATTTATCTTTCGGATTAGGAGACCGCTCGCAACATTTGAACATTTCGCCTACCATAGACTATGTCTAATACATTGTTAACGAAATATAGATCACACTGGTCGTCCACTATGGATGAAAACGTAAGCAAATTTAAATATGTTAAAATAACACGGGTATGAATAATATTTTTTATGAATGGTGAATTTTATAAATAGAGTAAAAAGAAAGTTACGTTTAATAAAATATTTAAAGTAATAAAAATATACTTAGACAAAAAACCTTTTTTCACTTTAAGTACTAAAATTATAGTTTCTACCAATGCTTTTGTTCGCGTGTTACAATAACATGTTCATATAAGTTGTATATTTAATGCCGTAACGGAGACCCCAAAAAGTCTAAGCACCTTAATGAAAGTTCTGTCAATCATAAGCGAATGGAAACCAAAAAAAGGTGGAATTAACACACCCATCTAATCGCTACTTACTAGAAACATGCTACATATGCTAACATAGCTATAAGACATAAATAAAGTATCTATGTTAAAAAATGTTTATATTCCTAATCTGTAATTAAACTGTTCCGGTTATCAAAAATTCTTGTTTCAAATAATAATGTCGATTACGTGTGTATCGTATCAACGCCCTCTATTGCCCGCCGGTTGAGTAAACATGCCGCAGTGTGTTAATTGAACTAGCTTTTCAAACACAATACGATCTGTCGTCGTGTTCGTATACAAAATACTTTTAATCTGTATGCATTTTAATTTTATTGAACACACTTAAATTATATCAGCTTTGTTAGTAAAGGGGCGCTGTTAAATATTTTGTGTCTTTATTTTTAAAATTGATTGCTGTTATGATGTGTTGATTACGAATTTTACTTTGAATCCATCTATCATAGATATATACTGCTGGATGTTGAATAGCCAGAAAAGCCACTTATTAACGCCCCTCCGATCGATCCTAGGCCACCTTAATCTCAATGTTTCCCACTATTTTCTTCAGGTCTTATCTTCACTCAGTGGGAAACAAGTTTTATACTGTTATTTCCCATCGATGAAGTTATGTAGTTTGCTTTCAATATACTCGTGTATAACAAGCACAAAGCGAAATCATTAAAACATTCGATAAATTTGAGTATCAATTTGATTGTGTGCGTATTCGTCGCACTTATGCCTACCCTGTCTATTACCTGTCACTGGCATAACACACCTGGCCGCATTTTGTTAATTGAACTGGCTATTCAAACAATACACCCCTTGTTCGGTATTCAAATTCAAAGTGCGCGCGAACTAACCGTACGCCATACGCGATTGGCTTACAAATTGTTTTTAATCTGTGCAAACTATCGTTAATATAATTTGTCTAGTGAAACTACGAACAGAAACATCTTTTATAATCATTTTTTTTTTTTCAATTTACGTTGGTAAGATATTTTGTGTAAAAATGTTTGAATACTGTTCGTATTTTATTTCCACATTTCTTCAGTTTTAGAACCACCGGTTTTAACGAAATTTCGGAATTTAAATGTTGCAGCGGTCGAATTCGGAATTTGAATTTTTTCCCGTCTATTCAGAGGCAAACAAACTTCGATTCCTCAATCATCCTATTTCAATATTTGCGATGACAACATCTGCACACATAAGACAAAACGACTAGTTTGTTCAAAACTATTTTAAATTTCGAAAGAAATTTCAATGTTAACATACATTTTGACGAATAGAATTTTTAAATGCATCTCGATTTTAAAAAATCAACTTTATCTGAGAAAAATTTCCTAAATACTGCGGACCAAATCATCCTATTGAAATCAATAGATAAAGGTTGAAATAACTTTTTATTTAGATTTAAAATTATAAATATTTATTGTATATGTACACTAAAGCTTCTTCGATTTAATCACATTTTTGAGATGAAAAAATATAATTTTATAAATTTGACGACCCCGTAGCCCAGTTGGTAGTGACCCTGCCTGCCGAGCGTGGGGTCCCGGGTTCGATTCCCGGCCGGGGTAGATATTTATGTGACAGATAAATGTTTGTTCTCGGGTCATAGGTGTTTGTGATGTGATAATTGTGTATGTCCATACCACCCGTAACACAGGGAATCCTAGTGCGGGGGTGTGAGTGTGTGAACGTTTATTTATTTTATTTATTAATAGTTCATTCTTCTCACTTATTGTGTTACTAAATAACGGCGATATGCAATTTCCAATTTCCATTTTCACGTAATACTAGCTCAGCTCGTTATTTTAAAATGCGAACAATGATAAATCGGAAACACAATTTTGCAAAAGAATGAATGTATCGGTAAAGCTTTTAACTGAAAAAAACTAGTGCTCTGTAATGGCAGTATAATAAAAAAGAAATAATTTAAAAAAGGAAAACTGCGCATGCCGTAAAGGTGTATGGAAACAAGAATTTTGTAAATGGAACACGCATTAATCATTACGAAATTTGCACTGAATGTTGTTCGATAAGTTTCGAGTTTCGCTAACGACTCGGTGAGAGACTAGGCGGCCAGTCCATTATTTTCGAAAAGGGAACGCGCCATTCTATTTTTCATTTTCGCCACGCTCTTTGGCCATAAAGGCTGATGTATGATTAAAGTTCTGAAGCGTTCCTCTTCCACGTATCGGTAGAAATCTGTTTGGGTTAATTCCATTTTGATTTTTCGATCTTTTGTGTGTTTCATTTACTTCCTCCTAAGATATTGTAACTATAATCTGATACGTTTTCGTAATATATACCTTTTAATACGTCAGAATCAAAAATAATTTATTGGGATGCAACATAACTAAAAACTGACGAGTTCAATACTCTCGATTAAAAATTTCGATATGGCTACATAATTTACATATTTGTCTATAACCAGACCGCTTTCCAAAAGCGAAAATATTTCCCATAAATTTTTATGCCTTCTGGCAATCGCATAACGAGCACGCGTAGATATTTTATTGGGCTTTATGATACCCAGAGCCATAGATCCATCGGGGAGGCGCGGAAGTTGCGGAAGCGTTTTAGTGCACTTGAAGCGTTGCCCATAAACTAATGTTATTCAGTTTGCTGTGCGCCTTTCGGGAATAAAAAGGCTGAAACGGGGGACCGAACATACATTTTTCATGAAGCGGCTATTTCCCACTAGTCCGGCGAGTGATTGAAAAAAAACCGTCCAGCAATAACGGGCGTCCTTGATAGAGCGGAGTTCCTTAAGAATCAAAGCGTTCGGAAACTCAATTGGTATTTGAGCGGGCAGAGCAGAAGCTGAACGGGTCGAATTTGAAATTGGAATGGCTAAATCTGATTTATTTTTTCATTGCTTTATCGTATCGATTGTATTTTTAAAGCATTATTAGAACATGTGAAGATGTGCCATTGTAAACTGCAAACTTCTGATTAGCCCATTACAAGATATGAGTCTCACTTTACAATGTAAGAGATTTGTAATGTATTTCAGTGCGCTATTACAGTGCAGGCATGAAGCAACTGGGGTCCAATACTTAACATGATTCCAAAATACTAGCGCTCATGAAATTTTGCCAAAATGGGTCACTCATTACATAATAAAATTATTTTACGATCCCAACTGACAAATCCAATCCATCCCTTGCTTAGTTATGGATATAATTGTCTTCTTGTAAATCTTCTTTTTATTGCGTTGTTATTATAAAAAATATGTATAATACCTAAAATCGGATATTCAATATTGTTTATTATAAGAATCAACTTAATGTAAATAGTAACTATATTACTTAATAGCCAAAACTTCAGACAAGAGAAAGAGTGGCCTATTTGATACTGATATAGACAAAAACGGAGGTGTAAAAAACGTAAAACCAGTCTTGGCCAAGAGATGCCTTTTAGCACATTTATTTTAATACTATATTACACAGCTCCGGAATTATCTCGGAAAGAAGCTACTTCCAAATTTTGCATGCACTTAACAAAAATATATCGTTAAACTGAAGCCTTACAGGATATCCACGAAACCAGTCAATGCCTGCAGTCTAGTCTTGCGATGATCGAAGGCCGTGTGGACACCAAGTCGAACAATTCCTCGCAATAGTCTCCGTTAGAAAATCCCGATAACATGCAAAGCTCTATAAAGCTATAAAAGAGCTCACTTTGGACACTGATATCCAAAGTTTAAATCATTCGATTGTAGTAAGCCAATACAAATCCCGAGTGATTTGCACATTAATATACGAGACTTAAGTACTCTCATTATATTTATCAAGGTCTACTCAGCAAGCTAAATCTATGTTAGAATCAAATAAAACTCACTGTGTGCCTAGTCTAGACTACATGTTTGTTTTAATGAACACGCAGAATCAAGAGACAGTGTGATCATATATAATGTATTAAATCAAAAACTATGTTGGATTGGATTGAACTTGTATTGTGGCTTAACGGGCAAAACTTGCTGCCTCCGCAACTACCCTACTCGGCACAGTTAGAAAACATCTCTCCTCTCAGATTCTCGGTTTTTTTGTTCCTTATTCTACAGATAACTAGACTCAATACCACACAGCATAATTCCAATGGTGCTCATGTGTACCATGATTATGCAATATCAGGATATCTGACTGCCACCAACACAAGAATACAGTGACAAAGCTAGTGAATTTGAAGAATAATTTGGTAAATACGCCAATTTCCAGTGAACAGTGTATACGAGTTAGACAGGATATCATTGTATGCTGTTAAATGTGTAAGTGGCAACACTTAGTTTGTCTCCAGTTTTAACTTCTCGTATGATATATTTTTATCTGTAGTCATCGCTGTTTGATTTATCAGCATATGAGTTTTCTGAATTCAAATTCAAAATTAAAATTGAAATTGAAATTCAAAATCATTTAATCATATAGGTATTCTGTAAATACACTTATGAACGCCATTTTTTGCTTCTACCACCGTTTCGTAAAGGTGCTTTAACAATGAGGAGAAAAAACGGCGAAAGAAACTCCTCAGCACATCTTTTAAATGACATATGGTAATTACAAAAGTTTAAACCTGTGCGGAACTGGTTTCGACACTAATTTTGTCCAGGCATCCTTGTAATTCATGTACTCATCTATACTATAATATCTGAAGCTCCGTTCCCTTTTTGTGCCAGGACCTTGAGTTATACTTATGTAGAATAATTATGTTTCGCGTGTATTTATGTATTCCTGAATCCTATTGTTCTTATAGAAAACTTTATTTAATATTAAATTTTACACACTGGGGACAATTTCACTGTATCACAACTTTAAATCATGTTAACGTACAGTAACCATATTTGTCTTTCTGCCGAATTCCTGCAATAGTTTTTGGCCGTATTGGGGCGGCGCAGAATACTTCCTCCAATCTCATGCTGGCAGAACGGAGTGTCGAAAGAGGCGACAGAAACCTGCCTGCTTGGAGGTAGGGCTTCACGCAAGGATTACATTATCAGTATTATTAGTCATTTAAGTCATTAATATTATTCCTGGTATTATTATATTCCCGTGAGGCCTGTCTGACTTGCTACCACACTCACGCTAAAGTCAGCCACCAAACTACTCGTCGTGTTCCGGTTGGGGGTTTGAGAGCCAGTTCTTTCTTTCTTTCTTCTAATTTCCTAGCCGACGACGGATCAGTGATACCTTCGGTCTTGACGATGTCCATGGGCAACGCTGACCATTTACCATCAGGTGGCTCGTCTGCTCGTTTGTCGGCTATTTTCATTTAAAAAAAACATAATAGAACATATTGTCAATTTGTTGGCAACATCGCTGGTGTCGCTGTCAATTAACTATCATTACATGTGACATGTGTTGCCATACGACTATGTTCGCAGCACAATACAATTCCATTTTAGTAATTAAATTAATTTCACATCGATTAATGTCTTTAACGATAGCTTTTATTTATTATTTGGCGCAACTCTAGCTAAACGTGACAGCTGGCAGTAGGCGACCGGGACTCGAATGTTTTCAGTTGGTGGAAAGACGGAGGTGCCGCGACCCAACTGACTAACGGATTGCATACGTCCATGATGTAATTCAAGATGATAAAGGCCCTCACGTGTCCTTAAATTATATCTTTGCTTGTATATCTATCTACGTGTAGATGATTAAATGTCAAGGGTTATCCTTTATAGCCTTTGAATAGATTTAGAGAAATAGCTCCAATGATTATTTTAACTAATTTATAGCGCTTCCAAACAATTCCTCTAAGATAAGGGGAAAAAAGGGAAATAGCAATGTGGATTGCAACCATAAATTCTTCTCTTAAATGCATATGAATTGGTCCAGTTTCAAATAAACATCATAACAAAATCTTATGAATATATTACACTGTGATACACACAAATTCCATCCCCAAAATATACACCCAAGTTAGATAAATTCGAAGAAGGCGGGTATCGCGCATCAAACTTCGGATTTGCCGAATCAAACTGGTAATGATTCGGAATGAGATGGTGTATTGTTGTCTGTTCATATTCGTATTTATGAGATACGTCCAAACAGAGAATAACAAACCTTATCTTATATAATGTTATGACTTTGAAATACATTTAGAAAGTAATGTACTCGTACTTTTACGAATTACTTACTAAATAGAAATCGATTTTAAATATTTTTTTTTTAATTCACCTCTTACATCGCAAATTTAAGTTTTTTTGGATGAACAATTTACATTTAAAATTAATGGAAATGTGTTTGTCATCCAAGCAATATATCGGAATATAATAATCGTTCGTACAACTGTGAGCTGTGAATTATGGATTTCTAAACAACTTGTACCGATTCGTTCACATTTTATATTTGTTTTGACGTCACGACGGTCCATAGCTTTGGTCGGATCCGACAGGTGGCGCTGTTCTACATTTATTAACGATCTATTTTGATAAAGCGGCATTTACTTACATTCATTATATTTATAATATCGTTGGTGTAGGTAAAGAATTCCATTTTACATTGAGAAAATCGCTATGGCCTGGTGTAGAAGTGAGATAATTTGCAGGAGTCAGTGAAATTCATACCTTTTATGTCATAAAGAAAAATACACTCTCCCTTGGAATATAAAATAAAAAACGAGTTTTTATTTTGACACAATTGCATACTGTGGGGTTTAAATTTTCCGTCGCTTGAACAAATGCGTTCAAATGCAAATTGAAAATATATTATTACAAGTGTAGTTAATGAAAGTTTTATAATTGTTTAAATATTTCGTCATTTTATTTAAATTATTAAATACTAATGTATTGTTATATTATCGTTTTTAAATTATTTATTGAATTAGTTTTTCTTATGTTGCCTAATGAAGAAATTTAATTTTTGTAATAATTATATAATATGTATCTGGGTAAGGGATAATTATATAAAGATAATATATATAATGATAATATATTTAAATATTACATAATATGAAACATTAGGCGTGACTTTCCAAGTAACATAGTAATATTTCTGATAATTACATTATTATATTTACATTGAAGTTACATTTGTTGTATTTGTATATTCAGGAATTTTGTTTTAAATAAAACATGAGGTCGAGTTTCTAGAGCTTTGCTTAGTATGAAGATGGAGTACGGAATTATAATTCCTATTAGCATAGGAATCAGGCCGGCAATGGTCGTGCCGTGTCCACGGTGACAGCCGCCATTGAATAATCAATCTGCGATATGCTAATATCTCGCACCAGCGAGCTGGACTGTTTTGAACTTATTTTGGTATGAATGTGTATAGGTATGTACTGCGGGAAACTACACAAATTAACAACTTTTCGTTGTCTAATAAAACTGCGTAAATACAAGAATAAGTCGGATAGATAAAGATACCATTTATAAAAGGTGTTATCACTGAAAGCGATCTCTTTCAGACAAACTTTATACAGAAATTTAGTCTTTCATAGTCAATTTGTTCAATGACAAAGGAATTCGATGAGCTCGTAAAAGATAAAATAATGTTACATACCTCGAAAAAACATACAAACATACGTAACATATACATACCTGTATCATAAAATATACTTAATACAGAAAAGGGAGGCATGACTATTATTTTAGGGGAATATAAAAATTGTACTTAATATATACCTATTACTTAATAATAAACATTAAGACACCTCAAGATAGAAAGATATAAATTTTCATTCAAAGAAACGTGAACATTATAATATATAAATTATTTCGCACTTGTTTCTATACAGGAACACATCATAGCGAAACCTGCATTCCTGAGAGTACTTGGTGTAGTATAATATATCAAAATGTATGTGTAACCCAATCTGCAGTTGACTGGCACGGTAGATTATAATATTAACCCAAGAGGAAACTCGGACTCAGCTATCGGATAGTTATATTCAAACGGAGAAGCTATCTAACAAAAATATTGTGACTTAAAACTCCTAGACCCAAGTGTTAATAACATTTAGCGGATAGCGGGCACATCCCCCTTCTGGTTAAATCGTTCAATCGTTTACTAATATGAGTATTAGGAGTCGCTATGTTTATTCCATAAAAAAATCACACACACACACATAAAAAAATTATAAAGCGATATGATAATATCTCAACACGCAACTGTGAATAGGCAACGTGGCTTTGAACTCCATTCCCGATGAGCTTAACAGAACTACTGAACTGGACTACAGAACTGGATAAACGGAATATTTCAGCCCGGGATTGTAATAAAATAATTTACAGTGCGGGCCTAGTCGTACATTCGTTGTGTCGTATGAACAAAGAGATAAATTTTCAATATAAAAAAAAACATTCTTCGAAATTTAATTCCATATCCTCGAAATTATTACTACCGTATTGTATTATCCACAAGTTCATTTCGCGTCACAAATGTCCACATAGTTATGTAGACTCAAGTAATCGGTTATGGGGATCGATAAAAATAAAAGACAACATGATAACAAAAAAGTTGATAAAATTTCGAAAAATTAGGTCGCTGACGTCACTTATCGCCCAAGACAACAAGACAGCCTCGATGTCTAAAGTGCTTTTCCAACAGTCACTTTGCAAATATGATAGAATAATGACGTATACGATTGACGTGCATTAACGAGATGTCTCATGATTGGCGTCCATCGTTTCTGTTCGACGCGTTGGCTCCAAATATTTCACAAGTAATAATATCACCAACATGTTCAGTAACTAATATGTCAGTTCCGTTCAGTAATGACAATTCTTAGATTATTACAATCGGATGCTTTTGCTGCTTGACTAGACGCAGGTTTGGGAAACGCCCACAAAAATATATTTTATTAAAACTGAACGGATTGAGCCAAAGTTGTTATTCTGTTAATAGCAGACTGCATAAGTTAACACCATACCTTCGATGTCATTCTGTATTCTTAAAGGTCGGCTGACAGATAATACTTCATGTAATAACCCACCTACATCATCATCATTTTTACAGGACATGTATTATACTATTATTATATTGTATTATTATACTATTTAAATAAATACTCGTAAATCTTTGTATAAATATATATACATATAATACAATTTTGTACATGAAAAAATGTTATTTGGGGCCTTTATTACCGCAATAAAATGCAAAACAATAGATGTCAGAAATTTTGTCTGTGCGTTTGTTCGCGCTAATCTCAGAAACGGCATAACAAATTTAGTTCTGGTCTTCGCTAATGTATTGCAGTAAGCATTATTTAATACGTAAAGATTGTTTCATTGCAATCCGTCCATAAATTAAAAAGTAATATTGTAATTAATACAACGAGAAAAACAGTGTCATAAAATAATGCAGATACTATTTCTAACCGTAAAGCTTAGTTTTTCTGAAACGAGGCGGTTTGCCGGTTATTATAAAAGTGCACAGAGCTATATTCATTCGCTCTGGTAGACTGTTATCTAGACTTAGAATTAGCCTGCATTACCCTTGGTTAACTGAGTCCATAACTCGCGAGCTAAGTGGTCGTAGACGCCAGGAAAAAAGTACAAACGAGACTAAAATAAACCGTAATCGTGATTAGTTTCGAATGAGATTTTATGCAAAGAGGTTCGCCGTTCGCCTCGCTCGAGAACTACCTACCGTTCGCTTTTATGGTTGTGTTTCGCTAACAATGATTCCGACGGCGGGTCGCGTCCTAATTGAAACAAAACGTATTATTAGCGGGACAGGAAAAAACGTCTAGTGTTTCCACCGGCGAGGCGCGAACAATAAACCTGTTGGAACCGGTTCTTTCAGGTTAAGCCAGGTTCGGAGCGGGATTTTAAGTGTAAAAGGAGATTACGCGAGTTGACAAGTGGCCGAAAGTGCGACTATTGTCCCTCGCTGGGTCTCAGCTCGGAGATTTCTGTTTCAGCTTATTACATCTCTTAATCCCCGCCACCTGGGATTTTATCACGCCCCATTGTGCTGCGGACGTGGTGATACTTTGATTCCCTAAGACGCATCGCTTAATTCCGTTGCTATTTATATGCAAATTATATTGTATTAGTACTTCGTCGATCTTGTTGGATTTTGTAACGCTTTCATAAATTTGGAATTCATATCTTCACGGCTTTGCATTTTTGAGATCTACATATGTTCGAATCTAGCATTACCATGATTGATTGTGATAATTAAATAAACACGCTATCTCATATTTACTAAGGTGGGAGCCGGTTCATACCCACGAGATCCCGTTTTTCTCCATATGTGCCAGTAAGTTGCTGAGGGGTTTTAATGTGCATAAATCCCCAAAGCCGAAACCTCACGCGACGAGATCGAGTACCTTTTAAAAAGAATCCCCCAGTATTCAATAAGCAAAATTACTGAAATAATAGGATGTGTTAAATAAATTAATAAATACTGAGTGTGTGCATTATATATATTTCTTGGAAATTTTATCCTAGGGTAGCTATATTATCGATCGTAATCGTATGCACACTTGATTAATTTCTGTCTATCGGCGGCGGGAAGGTTGGAACTTTGTTATTGAAATTTGAGGCACTTCCCGACTAGATAAAAATCGAATATAATTATTTTGTGTTCAGTTTTGATGACAATACACGATAGTGCAATGATTTTCAAATATTGATTCATAGATTTAATTTAATTATTTCATTTTATTATTAGGTTTCATTGTGACATCTGTCGGCACGACTGGAAGTACGATATTCGTTCGTTAAAGTAGTACAGGAAGTAGCATATATTTTAGTACCATTATGACCAATATCGTTGCATAGATGGCATAAAAATAATAAAATAAGAAAAAAATATCTTATATAAGATATTCAGCAGGATATAAATGCATATACATATTTATATTCATTGTAATTATTTCGTTCGGTTTGCTGTTAAAGGGTGTTTTTTTAGTTTATTTCAACTATAATTTATTTTATTTTCTGTGTGTATGAGTACTAGTACTGAACTTAAATTATTCTTTATTATTTCTTCACTTGTGTTATGAATAATTAATAGGATACTTTTGTTCCCGGAAAATGGATCTATTCCCGTGGAATATTGAACAAATTTTCAATTTTTTTAGAGATATTAAGTAATAATATTGAGTAGGTAGTAACGTTGACTAATCTTCTGTAGCTATCGCAATTAATGAAGGTGTTTCGAATTCATACACCTCGGAAAAACGATCCCTAAAATAATAAAACAGAAAATTTATTAAACGCCTGATAAAAAACAACAGTTGTTTCGAGTGTGGATGCTATTTTTAAACGTAAGGTGTTAGTTTTTCAAAAAAACCTAACTCTGAAACAGACAAATAAATGCTGTTTTTATAGTAGGTATAAATAAATATTAGGTGGCATCATCTACACAATGTAATTTAAATCTTCTAACAACACATGATATCGTTCCAATTCTCCGCTCATTTCAATTTTCTTAATATAAATTTGTTGTGAAAAGGCGTGGTACAGAGAAAAAATATCAACGAAATTAATTTCCTTGCGAAATCATAACTCGGAGATATAAAGAGACGACCGGAAAGGCTGTAGCCGCCTGATGGTCGCGGCCCGCTGAGAACCGTACGAGAGGATTTCCAGAGGGCGACGTTTTTTCTATTCCGACGTTAGATCATTTTTCTCTTGTAATTTGTGAACAGTTGTACGAGTAGACCATTTACCTGACCCGTTTTATCTTAACCTATGTCTTCGCGCTTATAGGCTTTTGGGCTTATATGTCGGGTCTACCCTCTGAGAATAAAAGGGCCAAAGGTCGATTATAGCCAAATATTTAGATAGATATCGGTGTATTAAATATTGTATAATATCATGGGCGCCGCTAGGATTTTTTTAGGGAGGTGCATCTGCATCTATACATTATAGTATAAAAAATATAATTACACTAATAAAAGTTAATACAAAAAATGTATTTTTTGTCTTTGTATGTTTTTCCTGACAGGGGGGTGCAAGCGCACCCCCTTGCACCCTGCTGCCGGCACCCATGTATAATATGTATTTTTTCTTAATGTGTTTTACTTTATCGAAAATAATTTACGCTACTTCGTACAAAACTTAAAAATATTTCAATAATAATGACTGCCAATCAGTGTGGGCGGCTGATTTCCAAGTGCCGAGCTCACTTTCAAAGCTCTCATTATAACTTTAACGAAACCAATTTGATTATAAGAAAACCTCTATTCGGTCATTGTTTAGTCACCAAAATAACACTGGTTTTTGGTAGTAGTCTTAAACATACATATGTGGAACGTTCCTTGTCCCGAGAAAAGGAACCGCTTCGCGGGACATATTTTAACGAAAGCGGCCATGTTCAACGCTTTCCAGCTCTCGCCGCGACGTACTTCTCTAGATGTTCCGTCACCGCAGAAACTGTTACCCCGGAGCGCCAGGAAACTGCTTGCTTGGCATAGTTGCATTACAATTTTATATACAGCTGCGTGTCTTATTATTAAAACGAGTTAAACTAACATAAGCGTTACTTTAATTGTAATTGTAGAATTTATTGTCAACGTTAAGACAAATACCAAATTGTACCTTTCAAATTAAAGTTTCAACTAGGTTCGATGACTAATTAAATAATGTCCATTTAACATGGCATGGATCCTCATTTTTTAATATTACACACCATGTTATTAACATAAACGTTAAGAGCATATTTATCTAAAAAGAATATCAGAGATAAGAATATCCGAGTTTATATATCAAGAAAGGCTATAAACACTATGCCATTTATAGGTTTTATGTTTATCATATCCAAATGTTTGTAGATATTATTTTTATGACTACAGTAACAATGCACGAAGCGCACGATAAACCTCTGTAAAAATGTATTATAAAGCGGCTAAAAACTAGAATAGAATAAAACTCAACGCTCAACTGCACGCGGATTTGGGGACAACGGAAACCGCGAAATGCAGCTTTTATTTAAATCCGCGAAAGAGATTAAAAAATCAGTAGTTCCAGAGGTACGCTCGGTTATTTATCGCCACCTGCTGCCTCTGGAAGTACCAGCGGAGATCTCTAGATGTACCTGTTTATTATGAATGGCGACGAAGATTGCGCGTTGGTGAAACTTTTAGAACTGCTGAGGTTACAAATTTATTTAAAAGTTTATTTCAGATACGATTGCGATACGCATGTTACACCTAAGACTGCAACGTTCCTCGCTCGAAGATTCCCCGTGTTGTGTGTGTGTTTATGAACATATCCAATTATAAGAATTCACAAACAGTTGAGACCCGAGAACGAAGATTTATTTGTCACATAAATGTCTGTTACAGGTTACAGGGTCTAAAATTAATAGAAAATTTTTATATAAATATTTTATTTATATTTTTCCTATATACACTTTAGCCACTAAAGCTTATTTTTTTTAAGGTAATAGCCGACAAACGAGCAGACGACCCACCTGATGGTAAGTGGTCACCGTCGGCCATGGACAACAACAAGACTACAGTTTTCATTGATGCGTTGTCGGCCAGACATGAAATGAGAAGAGAGAAAATACTGACTCTCAAGCCCCCAGCCGGAACATGGCGAGTAGTTTGGCGACTGACTCAAGCAAGAGGGTGCTAGCTAGCCCGGCAGTCTTCACGGAAAGATAATAATACCGCTAATAATATTAATAACTTAATAATATAAAATATAAAATAATAATTATAATCCTTACACAAAGCCCTACCACTAAACAGGCTGGCTTTTGTCGGCTCTTAGGAATGTTCTGCTAGCATAAGATTGGGGTGGGGGAGTATCCTAGGCCGCTCCGATACGACTTATGTAGTTAACCAGTTTGTTATTGCCATACCTATTAATAAAATAAAAATGAATGACTTAAATGTTCGTATATTAATTTTGATTTTAGTTGTAGCAATTTTAATGAAAGGATAGTGAAGCTATGTGTTCCTAATAAAATAGTATGCGCCTTGTGTTAGTCCATTATTTATCAGCGACCTGAACGTGGAGTGGAATGGAGTAGCCCGGAGTGTGTTTGACACTTTTATTATATACGAGCGACAGAACGCATTGTTTCGTCCCGAACTTTCTGTACGGGATTTAGCTGGGAATTCCTTCGGCGTATTATATTACAGAATTTATTGAGCTTTTTGTATTTTAAAAATAAATAATTTTGACAATAGTTTAATTTCAAATCATACTCTTGAAGAATTTTTAAAAGTTAGTGCGATCAACGTCTTGAACTTCATCACCACTTTCCATTAGGTGGGACTGTTGGCAAGCATTTACTTATTTAGCAATGACTGTGCAGGGTGCCCTGCCTTTTTATTATTTATTAATTTATTCCTCTTCGTCTTCCCCTCGCCCATGGCTGTCTCCTTTCATAACGCTAGGGATATAGGCTATACTAGGCATGAGCAGATACGACCAGGCTTTACATACCTTCAAGAACATTACAGACAATTTATAGACGAGTTTTAGATATGCAAGTTTTCTCAGGATGAACTTCTCCATCGTAGCAACCTAGCAACCGATAATAATAGCTAATACAAAAAACTGAAAAACTATATTCGTTCGAAATATCGATGTTCAAAGCATTACGTTACGTATCAGTAACACACACTACATGGTGACTAGCAACACAAAAAAAAGTTTAGAAACATTGTTCATTTATATCAGGAGTGTCTACCTACCTGCCAGTTTATTTAATAATAGTCGTTCAGCCTTTTCGGTGACCTTCAGAAATCGGACGGCGTAAGCAATTGTTATATTTGTTTAGGCCAAAAAAACTTCATCAGTATTCTAGCTATAAATATTAATTCCGGATAAAATACACTGGCGCTTACTTTGAAAGAATTGTGCGTAAAAGATAACCCACGTTGTAAATTCTGTTTGGTCCAAATATTTGTGTAGGACAAATATTTGTCCGGAAGCTGGGATTGTCACCGTTCTGTTTAATGCCAGCCAGTGGGGTTTCCCAAACACCACAAGTTTGTTAAGTTTAAGCGCTGATCAAACAGGAAAGACGTTTAAAATTATCTCGTTCAATTTAATCTTGGGTTAAAACTTATTGTGTTTTTAAATAGGAATAAGGATATATGCAGCAATCTTCAGGCAACGAGTCCTTTAATATTATGTTTAATTTTACTGTGACATTTTCACAACCGAAACTTTCAACCGACGTGTTAAAGCACAGATTATAGGTATAACTATATATATTTTCTTACATTAGATTTCAAAAATGTCGGTGAACAGTGCTGAGAGAATATCTTATAAATAAATATAAAATAACTTAAATTAGTATCGAAATTATTTCCACGGACGGTATTTCATTTCAAAGCCGCTTCAAGGGTCGCCGGGTGTCGTGCGACCCTGCAAACATCTCCGCGACGCCGCAGCCAGCAAATATTTGACCCCTACCGTTGATCTCTCACCTTCTATTGACAAATCATATTTATTTACACGTAGCAAACGTTAATATCACTAGACAATTTGGTTGAAAACTGGTCGTATGTAAATGTTCTAAATGGCTTTCTACCCATACGTTTATTTGGGAGTTTTACAGAATCCTGTGCAAGTTTAATTCTCGTAGTTTACTAGATATTGGTAGTTGTTTTAAAAATATGAAGTCTTGAATATATCATTTAAATACGTATGAATATAATTTACATGGGTATCTGTGGCGGTTGGTAAAAATTAAATTCATAGATTCCATTACTTTCATACACACACCCACGTGCTTACAAGCATGTTGATATCCTTACATCTAATTACAGTAACAATTACGTTATCTCAAAAATACTGAAAGAGAAAGAATCATGCCCGGACATCGTCACATCCGATTCGTCCGTGTCACAGAGCGACCAACGAAAACTTATCAATACTTCATTCCAATTAACTATGAACGCAATTAAAATACTGCAATTAAGTTTCAATATTATACATTCACATCGACGATTCTCCAATTCCATTCAAATATTATTAATTATAACTGAAATTCAACGGAAATATCCATGTCTGTGTAACAAAATGGCGTCGTTGATTGAAATCTCATTATCGTCCGAATTTACTAGCCCCGGAGTTGCCGCCAATCGTAATTCTTGTAATATCTTTAATAAAATTTTGCTACGTTAATCCCCTTTATAATTTTATTTAACGACTCTTCGATGTTTGACAAAAGGAGACAGTGACTAGGGTTGTGGTCGCTTGCAGTATACTCTGTTGACATATCTATGATACATCTCTTGTCTGACCACCATTTTGTTTTATCATATACATAGTAGTATCACGGAAATTGGTGAATTTTTTTTTACTGATAATCAAATATATAATTATAGTTTCATACGGAATTCGTAACAAATGTTTTTATTGTGATATTATAAATAATCATAGTACGTGGCGACGCGTCGTAACAAGTGAAATCCGACAACATATAATGCCTTTGCATGTCAATGGCTCCCAAACTTCTCAGCGGCGCATAAAAATACAGCTCGAAACCGATCCAGTTTTCTCATTCCTATCATGACTATAAAATAACCAACATTTTTTACTGCTGGAACAGCATATTCTCGTTAACTGCGAAGGACTATTTAATTAAGAAAAATATCGAGGTATAAGAAAAAATCTTAGTAATTAAATATCAGTGACAAGTACATACTTATTTTCTATTTCAACTCATTATGGCGCTACCATCTACTCCGTGGCAAATTAATTTTAATCACGATAAATATTATGCGTCCAATTTGTGTAATATAAACCTTTTTCGAACCGAGCCGGCCGGCGGCAGGCCACTTTCCATACCCTGGGAAAGGCTTTATATCGATTTTTCCTAAACAAAACGATCATGCCCAGGTAAAGTCATCCGCGACATCTTACAATATACATACTATAACAGGAGATTGCGTATTTTGTATGTTTGTGTGTATGCGGGGGTTAATCTGCGGTACCGCGGCACCTATTCGAAAAAAATTTTTATCATTACAAAGGTACGTTATTCCTAAAGGACATTGGCTATATGTTAATATACATATCATGTACCATGTGTCATGTATGTCACGAAGTCGGGGCGGCATGCTAATAAGCTATAAAAAGATTCCTACCAAGGCAGTTCTTAACACGTAGCACTTAGATAATCGTGACGTTATGTCAAATCACATCCAAGGTCTCTCTTGTGCCTCATACAAAACTTGTTTAGATTCATCATCATCACGATTACAACGCACTTATGAGAGGAACCCATTATGAGAGGAAGAACCCGAGCCCTCGAGCCCAGCACTGGGACAATATGAAAAAAATAAAATATATTCTACCGATATGGTACTAGTCGCTATTCGGTTAATCCGACTAAACAAGGGCGTGAGTTAAGTGAGTTTTTTTATGTCATACGTCCCTACGTACGTTGACTCGCGGCCTGTCTGTCACGCTGACCAAGTGCAGACTTTTTTCGACTTTGAGAACATTAGGGAGAACTCTCATGCAATGGAACTTTCCTCGTTTAAATTATTTCAAACCAACTCTTTTAACTGGGTGAATTTGTTTTACCAAGTAACACATATTACATTTCTTTTGACAGTCACAAATGTCTTTGACTATCTGGTAATACAGCCAACCCTTCTCCTCTCTGCTTCTTCAAAGAAATATAAGTGACTCCCATTACGACCGGTGACTATTCCACTTGTGGACTCGAATCTTCTCTTAACAATGAGAAATGGCTTACTCTACTTAAGAACATAATGACACTCTCCGATATTAAAGTTTCGTCCCGAAGACGAATCTTTATTCAAATCAGATGATAATCGGTTTTTAGACGCACACGAAATGAATAATTAGTGTCCAAAATTTGACTTCGAGCCCTACGCAGTACAGAACGATGTTGGACCCATCAGTCTTACAACGCTTTAAAAGTATATTTTTGAATTGTATCAGTTTTTAGCCGTATTGGGGCGGCTTAGAATACTCTCCACGATCCCATGCTGGCAGCACAGGGTGTCGTAACAGGCGACAGAAGCCAGCCTGCTTGGTGGTAGGCTTTCGCGTATGGACTACGAGTATATTATTAGTATTATTATTAAGTCATCTTATTACGACTTTTATTATCTTTTCGTGAAGCCTGCCTGGCTAGCTACCACCCTCCTGCTTGAATCAGCCGCCAAACGACTCGTCGTGTTCCGACTGGGGGCTTAAGAGCCAATACTTTCTTTCTTAACTTCTTCTCATTTCCTGGAAGACAACGTATCAGTGATACCTTTGGTCTTGCTGATATCCACGGGCGACGGTGACCGCTTACTATCAGGTGGCTCGTCTGCTCGTTTGTCTGCTATTAATATAAAAAACAAAATTGCAAAAACTTTATTATGTCGTAGACATTCTACATATCTTTGCAAATTAAATTGAAGCCCCTACCACCTTAACTCGACTCATTCGTGGGAATTGCCTCCGTCGCGCCCTCAATTGAACAGCGTACGCATCGCTGTGAATAATAATGAGAATTTACAGAAAAAAGCCTGAATATTTCTCAATAAAACACTCTTTATAAATTGCTCGAGGAATGGACTCAAAATTCAGATAAACGTCAAGGCAAAAAATTATGAATAAAATCATTTAAACCTACATGTTTGTATCATGATACACCTGTGAACGTCATTTACTACGTAACAGATCATTCCTAAGTTTCGACTACGATACACGCTATACACTGGCACCACATAATGCACGCATGCATCGTATAATGTGCGCAAGGTAAAAGTATGATACGGCCGAATAAGCCACACGAGCTTTAATGAAACCGACCACGTATTTGTACGTAACGCGCGCGTGTGTCTGTGTGTGATGCAGTGGACATTTCCACATTTATATGTTGTCATGTAAAGTGAAGTTAAATGTTATCATGTAAAGTGAAGTTAAGTCAACTTGCCGCTTGGATGGACGAATTAGGAATAGCTTGAATGAACGCGGTATTTTTTCTCGGTAGCGATGTAAGATATACCCAGCGTTGTAGTTATTTATTTATTCATTTATTGTAATGTTTATCTCAAACATAATGTTTTGTAGGCATAAATTCTTACCTGTGTGTAAGATGAGGATCTGATTTCTCCGTACTTTGGAATGCCTTAGTTTATAAGAGGATCAAGGATTTCGAGTGACACGCGATACTCTGAGGCCCGAGGGTTGACTCTTAATAAGGGACTAAAGGATGAGGACTCTCGCGATGATACTATTTTAATTGCTAAGGTATATTCTAGGAACATGTTAGATTTATTTATTTATTTATTTATTTAAACTTGTATTCACAGCGTTACTACCAATGTATGTTAACCATTACACATATATTGAACTCATGCCAAATCGAACACATATTTTGTAGCCTATTCTTTTTTTTTTTTTTTCTTAATACTAAAAGGAGGGGTGAAGAACGAATCTAGAAATTAAACAAGGCAACGATAGCACAAATAATACAAAAGGTTGCGTCAATCTCACCAAACACAGATCCACAGCTAACCATAGTTTACAATAATGTCAATTTTATAAGTAGCATAATTTAGTACAGATTTAAAAAAGTTCGCAACTGAGATTCGCAAGTACCTACGCAAGAAATAATACAATAAAAATAATAATAATAATAATAATAATAATACTAATTGTTTGTAGTGTAGTGAATGGTGTGTAGTGTATGTGTGCATGAGAGTGTGAGTGTGTGTATGTGTACACATGTGAAGGTTTGTGATGATGCAGAGCGCTTCATAACAACATAATGGTAGGCTTACATAACGATGCTGAGTATGGGACACATAAATAAATTCATTGATTAAAATTTTATTATGTCACGTAGTTTTCAAGTTAAGTGAGTGCGTTAAATTAAATATTATATTTTTGTAATAATATAAATATGTATTTGTGGATAATATAATTAATATACATATCGCCAATTTATTATCTAATA